>PVHT021183646.1:2868107-2892955 GCA_004024745.2 Catagonus wagneri | reverse complement strand
AGAGATGGTGGTCCAGGCGAGCTCCGGCATACAGTGTGCCCCCCTGCGGGCCCCAGGGTGTACCTGAGCCTCAGCTGTGCTGCCTCCCACAGAGTTTGAAGCCTGTCATTGCCCTGCAGGTCCCTGGGTCCCTACCCCTCTCACTGCTATCCTTACAGGCCCTTTCCACCTCCCCCCACCTCCCTCAGCAGCCTTAAAGAACCTGACCTCCTGTACTGGCCAATCATAGCCTGGTTGCACAATCCCCCTGTGCTGGGATGTCCATTCCTGCTTCCCACCGCTCAGCCCAGGATGCCCTGCCTCCCCAGATACGGTCTCCGAAGCACAGGGATATGAAGCGCTTGACAGGCACCAGCGCCCCGAATCGCCCTTCTTGCCAGGTGTAAGGGTTGCTTATGGTGTGAAACTGCATTCTTGCTGCTCTGGGCAGTGTCGGGGCCCTTGAGAAGTCATTTCCTTCCCCTGGGGTTTGGTGTGGGTGCTCTCCCTGCCCCGCCCACCCCACCCCACCCCACCCACCCCACCCATCCCTGATTCCTGGGAGGGTCACGGGTTATTTACGATCACTTGTTGTGTTCTGTGTGCTATGCTTCTGCATTTCTGCTTCTCCACCAGATAGAAAGCTACTTCAAAGGTAGGACTGTGTATCTTCATCCTTTCAGTTCCCACCCCATCTCTTCCACCTGCTAGAGTTCAGTGGTGAAGAATACAGATTTTGGGAGCTTCTGCTCTGGCAGTGTGGCTTAGGAATCCACCTGCAGTGGCTCAGGTCGCTGCAGAGGCGAGGGTTCAATTCTCCGCCAGGCGCAGTGGGTTAAGGATCTGGTGTTGCTGCAGCTGAGGCATAGGTCACAGCTATGGCTTAGATTCAGTCCCAGGAACTTCCAAATGCTGAGGGTGCACCCATAAAAAAAAATTAATAATAATAATAATAATAATACAGATTTGGAATCAGATCTCTGGTGCAAATTCTGACCTTGCCATTTACAACATGAACGATCTTAGGCAAGTCACTGAACTTCTCTGAGCTTATCCATTAATTAATTCATTCATTCAACCAATATTTATTGAGGGCCTGTTATATCTGATGTATATACAGCAGCAAACACAAAGGAAGCAAATCCCTGCCCTGTGGGGTTTACTTTTAAGTGGGGAGTATTAGCGTCTCTTTCCTGGGGCGATTTGAGGACTTGATGCGCCATCGTGTGGAAAAGGCTTAGCCCAGTGCCTGACACGGTAGGCAGGATGGGAGCAGTTGTTGCGAGCACCCATTTAGGACCATTAGCAAGAACTTCCTACGTGCCAGCTCCATGCTTGGTGCTAGGAAGACATAGCTGCAGCATACCCATCTACGCCCTTAAAGAACCGGCAGGGGATTCCCCTTATGGCTCAGTGGAATCGAATCTGACTAGTAGCCAAGAGGATGCAGGTTTGATCACTGGCCTCGCTCAGTGGATTAAGGATTCGGTGTTGCCATGAGCTGTGGTGTAGGTTGTAGATACGACTCAGATCCCACGTTGCTATGGCTGTGGTGTAGGCCGGCACCTGTAGCTTCAATTGAACCCCTAGCTTGGGAGCTTCCATACGCCACACTCGTGGCCCTAAAAAGCAAAAAAGCAAAAAAAAAAAAAAAAACACTTGCAGTGTACTGCACCTTCTATGTAACAACAGGCATCATCTTCACCATTGTTCAGAAGCCTGTAGCCAGCCCTGTTTGTATTGCATACTTCAAAGAACTATAAAGTTCTAGAATGTCAGGGAGAGCAGAGACAGCTGCCTAGCCCCCAATATCCTTCAGGCAAAGCCGTACATGATGGATGGTAATCAACACTATGGTTGTGGGAGGTTCAGAAAGACGTGTGATCATACTTGTTTGGGAGATCAGAAGGGACTGGAGGAGGTGGTTTTTGTTTGTTGTTTTGTCTTTTAGGGCCACACTGACAGCATATGGAGGTTCCCGGGCTAGGGGTCCAATGGGAGCTGTAGCCGCTGGCCTATGCCACAGCCACAGCAATGCAGGATCTGAGCCACATCTGCGACCTACACCACAGGTCATGGCAACGCCAGATCCTTAACCCACTGAGCAAGGCCAGGGATCGAATCTTCGTTAACCACTGGGCCATGATGGGACCTCCCTATTTTTTCTATTATAGTTGATTTACAAAGAAGAGTAAAATTTAACAGGTTGGTGTTTAATTCCAAAATAGCCCAGCCGAGAGTGAGCGTGGAGGCTGATTGAGGCAAGGCAGCTGTATTCAGAGGCACAAGAAACAACTGCCCCAGAGGTGGGGTTTGAGGGAGGCCCTTCCCAGCCCTCTACCCTTGGCCAAGACTACATCAGGCTTAAAATTACACCATTAGAAATTCATTTCTTTGGCTAAGCATTCCGCCTCTGGGAGTTCCTTGGCAGGGGGCAAGTCATCCCACAGAAATAACGTGGAAGGATGGTTCTTGGGCCATGAGATGAATAGCGGGGAAAAGACCTAGAAACAGTGGAGAGCGGGGTGATGTGATGGGGAATAATAATAGCTAACAGGTATTGAGCACTTAAATGCTAGGCACTGAGCTCAGTGTGCTACATGGATTGCTTCATTTTGTCCTTGACAACAGAAGTAGGTCCTCTTATCTCCATTTTACTGATGAGAAAACCGAGACTTGGAGAGGTTAAGTGACTTGCCCAAGGTGTCCCACAGCTGGCAGTCAGCAGCCAGACCCCAGAGCCCAGCTCTCTACCACAAGCAGTCCTGACTCAGGTACTGTTTTCTAACCATTTAGATGGGATTCAGGGCAGTTCCTTCACTGAACCGGGAGGCTTCTGTAATGAAGGTGAAACTCCCTGAGTAGCGTGACATGCTGTACGTCTTCATACCTGCCACGTCCCTTCTCTTTCTCCTGAGTGGAAAGCTCTGTTTCACGAGCCAGGAGCCTCATAAATATTTCGGTGGCATCTGTGTGGTCGAGGCCGTGCAGCTTGTTCTCTGAAGCCCTGTGAGGTCTGGGGAGTGCCCCGGGCCTGCTGCAAGTGTTTGATCAGCTTCATTAAAGGAAAAGACCTTTCACGGCAGCGCTGACCAGCCCTGGCTGAGACAGATCTGGAGACTTTTTCCGCAGAGAGACCAGAGCGGGAGCCGGCCCAGGTCCCATTTCCCAAGGCCACGGCCAAACCCAGCAGCCGTCCATGGGTTCCTCCTTCCAGCCTGGATTGTGCCAAGGGGTCTGTCACACTTGGGATCCTGAAAGTGCTGCAGGGAACCCGGAGACGAAAACAAGGGACATAGGCTGTGCCCCTAGAGCAAGGGCAGAAGCTAGAATTGAGGGCAAGATCACCTGGGGCAGTGCCTCTGAAGCACTTGGACTTCTTTTTTTAGAAAAGAATGCTTTGCTGATTTAGGCCCTGGGAGACGGGTCGCTTTGTTTCCCACTGGCTCCTGTTCCTCTCCGTGACTAGTCCCAGGGGTTTCCTCAGGCTCATCCACCAGGCAGATTTCGGGTGCTCCTAGGGACCCCACCATTGACCCTGGGAGAACGTCAGGACAGGAACTACCATCCGGCCAGGATCCAGCAGACCCCTGTCTTGTTGTGACTTCTTAACCAAAAATGGGGGAAGTTCCATACGTCCAAATGTTCATAACCCTATTCTAAGATCCAGGCCTAGGAGCTCCTGTCGTGGCTCAGCGGGTTAAGAATCTGACTAGTATCCATGAGGATGCGGGTTCGATCCCTGGCCTCAATCGGTGGCTTAAGGATCTGGCATTGCCGCGAGCTGCAGTATAGGTCGCAGATGTGGTTCGGATCTGGCATTGCTGTGGCTGTGGTGGTGGCGTAGGCCAGCTGCTACCACTCTGATTCGACCCCTAGCATGGAAACTTCCATATGCTGTGGGTGCGGCGCTAAAAAGAAAAAAGAAAAAAAAGATCCAGATCTGAAGAACTGCTGATCTGTGCCGGGCTCACAGCCCTTTCAAAGCACCTTCTTCCACCACCACCACTCCCACCCCGACACCAAAAAAAAAAAAAAAAAAAAAGAAGGAAAGAAAAGGCTTTGTTGAGGGAAGAACATTTAACGTGAGATCTACCTTCCTAACATATTTTTAAGGGCACAATCCACTATTGTTAACTATAGGCACAATATTGTATAGCAGATCTCTAGAACTTATTCGTCTTGCAAAACTGAAACTTTATACTCACTAAATAGCAACTCTCCATTTCCCCTCCCTCCAGCTCCTGGCAGCAGCCACTGGGCTCCCTGCTTCTGACTTTCATATACTTCACATAAGGGGACTCGGGCAGCATTTTTCCTTCTGTGATTGGCTTATTTCATTTAATATAATGTCCTCAAGTTTCATCCATGTTGTTACATATGGCAGGATGTCCTTTTTTAAGGTTGAAGTTCTCACATTTTCTCTATCCATTCATCCACTGATGGGCAGTTAGGTTGTTTCTGCATCTTGGCTGTCTATTATAAATAATGCTGTGGTGAACATGAGTCGAAATATTTCTTTGAGACCCTAATTTCAATTCTTTTGGATATATACCCAAAAGTGAGATTGATGGATCGTATGGTAGCTGTAGTTTTAATTTTTCTGAGGAATTACCACACTGTTTTCTGTAGTGGCTACACCAATTTACACTCCTCCCAACAGTTTGCAAAGGTTCCAGATTCTCCACATCCTCACCGATGCTTGTTATTGGTTTGGGGGGGTTGTTGATGTTTTTAATAATAGCCATCCTAACAGGCGTGATAAGGTGTCTCACTGTGGTTTTGATTTGCATGTACCTGGTGATTAGTGACATTGAACATGTTTTCCTGTATTTCTGGCCATTTGTATGTCTTCTTTGGAGAAACGTCTTTTCAAGTCCTTTGCCTAGTTTTTGTTTTTTATTTTATTTATTGATTTTGTCTTTTTAGGGCCGCACCGGAGGCATATGGAGGTTTCCAGGCTAGGGGTCGAATTGTAGCTGTAGACGCTGGCCTACACCACAGGCACAACAAGGCCCAATCTGAGCCATGTCTGTGACCTACACCATAGCTCACGGCAACGCTGGATCCTTAACCCACTGAGCAAGGCCGGGGATCGAACCTGCATTCTCACAGATACTGGTCAGATTCGTTTCCGCTGAGCTACAATGGGAACTCCCTTTGCCTATTTTTTAATCAAGCTTATTTGGGGCTTTTTTTTTTTTTGCTACTGAGACAATATGGAAAGCATATATAAAATATTCATAAATTTTAAATTGACTGCATAGTGAAGTGATAATATTTGGGGTACATTGGACTAAATAAAAAAGTTAACAAAAAGTTAATTCTACTTGCTCTTTCTTTTCTTATCTTTCTGTCTTTTTTTTTTTTTTTTTGGTCTTTTTTTTGTACCCGAGGCATATGGAAGTCCCCAGGCTAGGGGTGGAATGGGAGCTGTAGCTGCCGGCCTACACCGCAGCCACAGCAGCACCAGATCTGAGCTACATCTGCAACCTAAACCACAACTCATGGCAACGCCGGATCGTTAACCCACTGAGCCAGGCCAGGGATCGAACCCGCATCCTCATGGATACTAGTCGGGTTCGTGACCACTGAGCCACAAAGGGAACTCCTCTTTTTGTTTTTTCAAGTGAATATTAAAACAAATTACAGATGCGCTCGCATTTGTGTTGGCGTATTTCTTTCTATTGAACGGTGCTGATCTAGAATGAACCAATCTCCACTCCCCACTCGTCTGAGGGACAACCCTTGGGGAGATGTTACGGGGAGACCCAGATGGAAAGGGATTATGTTGGGGTGACATCCATGGAGACCGGGCCGGAGATGGGGAGGGAAGCGCAGGGGACGGCTCTGCCTGATGAGGCTCCTGGAAGAGGGGAGGATGGAGGTGGTTTTTTCTCTTCCACACTCATATTTCTCTGTTCATATGTCTGCCTCCCTAGCAGACTGTGAGCTCCCCGAGATAAATCTCTCTGAGATAAATAAGACCTTGTTTTATCCATCTTCACATCCTCAGTGCCAAGCACAGTGCCTGCCCTAGAGTGCGCACTTGGAATCGTGGCCTGCATTAAGCAATGAGGCAAAGGATTGGATGGAGGGAGAATCCGGGCAGCAGAGGGCGGGGTCCTGAGACGCTGCCAGGGCCCGCCTGGTGGCTACGGCACTTGGAACATTTGGAGATGTTAATCCTTAAATCTTTGGAATTATAATCTTCAGAGAACAGTCATATGAATGTCTGGGGGAGACGGGGGGTGAGGGCGGAAGACAATAGGGAACAGGCAATGAGGACACCCCTAGGTCCTCCCATCCAGCCTCCTGCCTCTCTGCTTCCTTCAAAGCAGCAGGTTGCTCCCCCTCCAGCTGTCAGCCCGCGAGTTCGGGCCTGGTCCTTCCCCAGGACGCGCGCACACTTGGGAGAGAGGTCGCCAGTTATCTCTCTCCCCAGGCCGGGGTGGCGAAGGCTGCCTGGTGCAGCCCAGAAGGCGGAAATGTTCGGTTGCTCCCGCCTGGCACAGCTCTGCTTCCATTTCAAGCCAGGGCCCCACCCTGGCCCGATTCATGGGTCAAAACTAGTTTTCTGGCTTAAATTTGTTGAATGCATGTAATAAAAATAAATGTAACCGTGGGAAAGCTGAGCAAACTCCAGCTTTTGAGTCAAATAGCCCAGGGGTGGAATCATGGCTCTACCACTTACACGAGGGTGACGTTGGTCAAATTAATTTCTATTTCTTTCTATTTCCTCGTGCCCCCAAGAGTGAACCGGTTAGTAATAACTAACAGTTATTGGGTGCTGACCATCTTCCAAGCATTGTGCTAAGTGCTTTAAAGACATAATGAGGGAGGTCCTGGTGTGGCTCAGTGGGTTAAGAACCCAAATGGTATCCATGAGGATGTGGGTTCAATCCCTGGCCTTGCTCAGTGGGTTAAGGATCTGGTGTTGCGGTGAGCTGCGGCATATGTCACAGACACAGCTCAGATCCTACTTTGCTGTGGCTGTGGCATGAGCCAACAGCTCCGATTCAACCCTTAGCCTGTCTAGCCTGGGAACTTCCATATGCCCTGGGTACCGCCCTACAACCCCCCCCCCAAAAAAAAGACATAATAACATGTAATCCTCATATCAGCTTAGTGAGGTAGGAGCTATTATCATCCCCACTTTAGAGATGAGGAGGGAACTCAGACATGAACTGGTTGAGTAATGCGTCAAGATTACACACCTAGAAAGAGGTGGAACCTGGACTTGAACCCAGGGCGGCCTGGCTCCCAAGTGCACTGTTGTCTAATGGTTATTGTGAAGCTTTGAGATGATGGTGGTGACGCCCATTCGTCCCATGCTTATTGCATGCCAGGCACGTGGCTTGACGCCAAAGCACACAGTCTTAGCTGGTACCCTGTTTTCACAGTGCTGGCCTATAGTTGGTGCGTAATTAGAATTCTCGTAATTAGAATTATCACTCCCACCACAGGAGGAAGGGATGGGGCAAGGAACGAACCGGTAAAAGGGCAGGCCCTGGAAGGTGGGAAAATCGGGGCAGGACCCAGAGGGCAGGCAGGGCTCTCCCCAGCCCTTGGCGTTTCCCCTCAGAAATGGAGCGTGGTCAGATCTGGCACAAGGGAGAGGGGGCCAGACTCCTGCAGCTGTGGTCTCTCCCTCCCCAGGGTCCCCCTCAGCTGCTGAGACGCAGGCCTGTTGCCTAAGAAGGCAGCTGTGCTTGGTGAGTTCTATGTCCGCTGCCATTGTGCTTCTTACCATAATCGCTTTGTTAATTAAGGGCAGGAAAATTCCCTCTGCTTCCCCAGAGTGGCCTGGGTGGGCTTCAAGTAGTCTCAGAGGACAGTCCGGGTCCTACCTGGCTGGTGAGGAGGAAAGAAATCCTGGGTGCAGCTGGGAGGAGGTGTTATCGATCAGAACACCAAGAGTAGGAGTTCCCGTCGTGGCGCGGCGGAAACGAATCCGACTAGGAACCGTGAGGTTGCAGGTTCGATCCCTGGCCTCGCACAGTGGGTTAAGGATCCAGCGTTGCTGTGAGCTGTGGTGTAGGTCACAGATACAGCTTGGATTTTGCGTTCCTGTGGCTGTGGTGTAGGCCGGCAGCTGTAGCTCTGATTCGCCCCCTAGCCTGGGAACCTCCATATGCCGTGGATGCAGCCCTAAAAAAAAAAAAAAACCCATCGAACACCAAGAGCAGCATTTCCTGAACACCTGCCATGTGCCAGGTGGGGGTCAGGCCCTAAGTTAGCTCAGCTCAACCTCCCAGGGCTCAGAAAAGGTGGGCTTTCTCATCATCTCCATTTTACTGGGGAGCAAACCGAGGCTAAGAGAGGTTAAGCAACTTTGCCCGGGGCAGGTGGCAGAGGCAGGAATCTAATCCACGCTGCCCAATTCCACATGGGGTACAGACTGACAAGGAAGCAGGGTACTGCGGAGGCAGGTGACGCTGACCTTCCCCGGGTCGAGAGGGAAGGAGGGGCCTTCCCAGCAGGAGGAACGGTTTGTGCAAAGGTGTGGAGGCGTGGAAGGGTATGGCCTGTTCAGGGCGGTGACTAACCCTGTGGCCAGAGTGAAGGGAGTGGAGGGAGGAGTGGCAGCAGATGGGGGGGGGGATTCTGGGACCAAGGTAGAAACCCCAGGTTCCAGCCAAGGAGCTGCAATTTGGTCCTTGGGGGAGTGGCTGCAGGGCCATGGGAGGCATTAGGCAAGAGCGCCGTGGACAGTGAGAGCTTGGGTTTGCGTGGTGATCTGTGGTTTACAAGGAGCTTCTCGAGGTACATTATCAGGTGGAAGGCTCACGTCAACCCTGAGAGCTCCCCATTTTGCAAATTAGCAAAGAGAGTCAGAATGGTTTTGAGACATGTTCAGGCCACAAAGCCATTAACCCCTGGCCCCAAGCCCAGTGCTCCTAGCCAGCGTGGGACACTGCTCCCATAGGCAGGGCAGAAGGAAAGGGACAGAAGCAAGCTTCAGCTGCTGGCTTCAGCCCTGCTCCTGCTCGGCTTTGATGGGAGTGTGAGACGAGGATTACCTGGGCCTGCATCCCAGTCATCACTGCTTATCAAGAATAAGACAGCAAGCAACACCAGCAAACAGTCACCGAGCCACAGCTATGTGCTATGTTTGAAATACCTCCGTCAGCAAAATACAAGATAAATGAGTAGAATGTCTAGTAGTTAGAGGTGCTGTAAAGAAAACTAGACAGAAAACAAAAGCAGCAGACACCCTCTTAGATAACTAATTTTTTTTGTGCTGCCCCCGTGGCGTATGGAAGTTCCCGGGCTGGGGATTGAATCTGAGCCTCAGCTGCAACCTAGGCTGCAGCTGTAGCAATGCCAGATCCTTTAGCCCACTGTGCCGGGCCTGGGATCGAACCCATGCTTCTGCAGTGACCTGAACTGCTGAAATTGGATTCTTAACCCAGTGCACCAAAGCAGGAACTCCTGATAACTAATATCCCCTTTTTTTTTTCCCCCTTCGATTTTTAGGGCTGCAGGTGTGGCATATAGAGGTTCCCAGGCTCGGGGTCTAATCGGATCAGCAGCCAATGGCTTACGCCACAGCCACAACAATGTGGGGTATGCACCAAATCTACGACCTACACCACAGCTCATGGCAGCGCCAGATCCTTAACCCACTGAGCGAGGCCAGAGATCGAACCGGCATCCTCATGGATACTAAGCGGGTTCTTTACCACTGAACCACAACAGGAACTCCCTGATAACCAATATTTTGAACAGACGGTTCGTGGTGCTGGACTAGGAGGTGCCCCAGATCTTCCTGAAGAGCTCAAAAGGGCCCCAGTGGGAGAGAGTTGCAGGTTTGCTGGCTCAGGCCCTGACTTAGCTGTGACCTTGAGCAAAGAAGGCCCTCTGTAAACCCATGGCTGAGTGAGGAGACTGTGCCAGAAAAGGGGTTTTTAATGTCAGAAGCCTTGAGGAACATCTCAAGCTGGCTCAGGAAGCCCGGGGAAGGGACTCCACCTGGGGTAATTTAACCAGCTCCATGGGAACCTGAAAACACACCTGCTTAGAAACAACTTGATTATCAAGGTCCCTTCCAAATCCAGTTCAGTGGGTTCGATACAACATGTATTTATTGAGCACCCCCATGCCGGGCACTATCCTGCCGCTTTGAGATAAATCAGTGAGCAAAATGCAAGATAAATAGGTAACGTCTTCGGAGTGTCCATCTTGGTGCAGAGGAAACAAATCCGACTAGGAACCATGAGGTTGCAGGTTCGATCCCTGGCCCCGCTCAGTGGGTTAAGGATCCGGTATTGCCACGAGCTGTGGTGTAGGTCACAAATGTGGCTTGGATCCTGCCTTGCTGTGGCTGTGGTGCAGGCCGATGGCTCCAGCTCTGATTTGACCCCTAGCCTGGGAACCTCCATGTGCCGTGGGGGCAGCCCTAGAAAGCAAAACAAACAAACAAACAAACAAACAAAATAGGTAACATTTTCTAGTAATCAGAGCAGCGCCTGCCAAGTGCGATGGGGAGTGCCAGTGTGGGGAGAAGTTACAGGTTTTGGCAGCACGAGAAACCTGACTTGAAGGAGGTGAGGGGGCAGCTGAGAGAACACCTGCGGGGAGGATGCTGAGAGTCGTCAGCAGCTACAGCAGAGGCCCTGGCACGGCAGCTGCTTGCAAGGTGACTAGTGTGATGGAGCCCAGTGGCTGAGAGTTAGGGGTGCGATCAGGGCAAGGGGATGGCATGGAGTTCTACTCCAGCATGCTAAGACATCCTCAGCACTGCCCTGAGTATTCTGACCCTGATCTTGACCCTGAGCCTGTCCCTGCCCTGACCCCTCCCCCACTAAACTTTCATTTTAAGGGCCATCCATCATAGTAAATGCCAGAAGCGCTAATGCCAAAGCGTGTTACATGTATAGGTATGCATTTCGTATTTTACCTCCTTAATCCTAAATGTGTTCAGCCTCTCCTAGTCTTCTGTCCCACCCAGTTATCTGTCCTTCCCTTCCTGGCTCTTTCCAGGGGCCCCCAGGTATGTGTGACCTGGAGGAAAGGGGAATAGGACAGGTAGAGAATGAACACGTGGCCAGTGTCATCCTCATTGCCCCAGGAAAGAGAGGGCACCTTTAAGTAAATGTTCCTGGAATTCACACTTAACTAAGCACTCACTCTGAGCTTCTGGCCAGGAATCCCAAGGTGAAAAACACCGTGCCTGCCTGGGGCTCCCCGCCTAGGGTGGTGGGCTGGGAGGAGTCGAGCTGGGCAGGGAAGGAGGCAATCACAGATGCAGAAAATTATAACATATAGACACTGATGTTTGGGATTCTTCAACAGCAAGCATCGTGAGAGGGCAGAAGGATGAGTGACCCCGAGGATGCAGAGTTCAGAGGGTCCTTATCCAACAGTTAGGGTGCCCTTTGCTAATCAGTTAACCTCTCCTCCCAGGGTGGAAAAAGTACTGGGCTCGATACTTTTTTTTTTTCTTTTTATGACCTCACCCACAGCATATGAAGTTCCCAGGCTAGGGGTCAAATTGGAGCTGAAGCTGCAGCCTGTGCCCCAGCCATGGCGACACCGGATCAGAGCTGCATCTGCCACCTACACCGAAGCTTGCAGCAACGCCGGATCCTTAACCCACTGAGTATGGCCAGGGATTGAACTCACGTCCTCAGAAGACAGCATTGGGTTCCTAACCCCATGAGTCACAATGAGAACTCCTCAATACCTACTTTTAAATAAACTCACTTCAGTTTCCTTGCATGATAAATGGGAGTATTAATGTTGTTGACTGAGGGCTCCCCAGAACCAGCCTCCCCCCACCTCCAAGCTCGCTGTCTGGTCTCCGTTTCTGACCCTCCTCTCAGCAGCACTTTCACAGCCCCACAGTCTGTGTCAAGGGTGCCACTAGGCCATATCTGTTGAGAGGAACGTCATACCAGCTCGTGGATGTGACCTTGACTGCAAAAGCCATCACACAGCTGATGTGATGGTTCTTAAAGTGTTCTACTGGCTGATCAATGGCGAGGGCTGCCACCTATAGCAAATAAAAATCCAGGACACTGTTAAGTTTGAATTTCAGATAATTATCCACAGAAAATTTTTTATTCTAAGTATATCCTGCACACTGTTGGGGACCGTGCGAAGCAAAATTTTACCTCTATTTTCTAAGGGTTGTTTTTGTTTTTTTTGTTTTTTGTTTTGGCTGGGCTTGAGAATTAAACTTGTGTAAGACAGGTTAATAGGAGAAAAGTCATTTCTATAGATTTTATAAGACCCAAAGAAATGATGAAAACAACATGGCTTTATTTGGGGTTGAACAAAGAGATGCAATTGTGGAAAAGCAACCAAACCACATGGTGAAGGAAAAGGAAGATAAGAGTTACTTTAACAAGGTCTGACTGTATGGAAGTCTCTGGGCTTTGACAAACCTTAGGAGAGTGTTTCTTGTTTTCTTGGTGTAGGCAGGGCATCTTTCACACAGGAGTTTTTATCTCCTTTATTTTTTCAGGAAGAAAAGAGATTAGGATGCCTTTCTCGCATCTGCTCTTTGGCAAGTGGCTTTAGCTCAAAATAATCCTGATGTCAAAGTGGTCTATTTGGGGATGGCGTGTTCTGCTACCCTTCAGAACATATGTATAATACAAAAACATGATTCGCCGTTTTTCTGAAATTCCAGTTTATCTGCGCATCCTGCATTTTATCTGGAAACCTTACTGATGACCGTTTACGGACTGGGTGGGATGGCAGGGCTGTGGGGCCAGGAAATGGCTCTGCAAAGGCGATCTAAAACTGAACTGAATGTGAGAATGAGCATCAAGACACCCCCTGGGGCCGTGGTTTTGTTGCTGTGCCATTGCCTCAGGTTTATCTGTTAGTCAGTCCCTCAGACTCTGCCTCCTTGGGGCCAGTGGGTCTCTGTTCCCGGCAGGTCTGGGCACCTTGCCCTCCCAGGACCTGCCTGGACTCTGCCCTCTGTGAACCTGGCAGCTGTATGGAGTGATAACATTCTACCACTTCCTATGTGCCCACTGGGGGCCGGGAGCCAGGCTGTGCGCTCTAGACACACGAGCTCACACAGTCACGTGGCTGGGCTGACCCCAAAGGCCAGCTCTCTTTCCAGTGCCATTGCGATGCTTCAAAGACCCGAGCATCCGGGACGTGAGGGAGCAGGGGTGGACGTGGGATATCCAGAACTGGCTTCCCACCATGTCCCAGGCACTGTGTTAGAACTCACTGAGTTGTCACAAAATCTTGTAAAGTTTATTCTCTAGGAGACTCTGGAAGTTCGGTATCATTCCCCAGGTCACACAGATCAAGTGGCGGAGCAGGGATTTGAACCTAGGTCTGTCTCATCTCAGCGCATAATTTTGCCCTCCTTTGTGCATATGTATTGTGCATGCCCATGCATTGTGAACACTCACAGTCACTTCCGATCTTCAGAGTAGGGTTTTCCAGTCCTCTCCCAGCCTTCCTCTCTTGGGACGGCCTAGGGCGGTGGAGTGGGCTCCTTCCAGCAGTGCTGGCCCAAGGCTGGCTTTCTCAGGGGCTTACACCATCTGTCCTTGCTCCTTCAATCAGCAGCTTCTCCTAGGCCTTGACTTCCTTTGCCAGAGCCAGTGTTTCCAGGATGGCAGGCAGCTGATCCCCAAGCCCTTGATTCTTGGGCAAAGGAGGGGGGTGTGGAAGGTGAGGAGGGCAGGGCCGGCACTAAGAGACTGACAAGCCCCATGGATGCCTCCATCTCCAGGTTTGGCTCACACGCTTGTGCACGCACTCTGTAATCTCTAGATTTGAACGGTATTAAGGCTGGAAGGGGAGTTCCCACTGTGTCTCAGTGGTAACAAACCCAACTAGTATCCATTAGGACGCAGGTTCGATCCCTGGCCTCACTCAGTGGGTTAAGGATTCAGTGTTGTCATGAGCTGCGGTGTGGGTTACAGATGCGGATTGGATTTGGCGTTGCTATGGCTGTGGTGTAGGCTGGCAGCTGCAACTCGAACTTGACTCCTAGCCTGGGAACCTCCATATGTCATGGATGCGGCCCTTAAAAAAAAAAAAAAGCTGGAAAGGATCTTAGAAACCATCGAGCCTTACCTCTTCATCTTACAGAAAGAGGAACAGTGGCCCAGAAAGTGAAAATGACTTGTTAGGATCCCTCTCAGGCTAACAGTACAGGTTAAAACCCAGGTCACCTACCCCTCCAGGCCAGGGCCCTCTACCACCCGCATCCACACCTTATCTCCTCCCATGCGATGGCTTCCATCCCGACATGTTAGGACCAAGAGGAAGCTTAGATTAGGGAAAGGGCTGGGAATTCTAGTGAAAAGCCCGAGCATTTCCATTCAAATCAACAGGGAGGAGTTCCCATTGTGGCCCAGCGGGTTAAGAACCCGACTAGAATCCATGAGGATGCGGGTTCGATCCCTGGCCTCCTTCATTGGCTTAAGGATCTGGCGTTGTGCAAGCTGTGGAGTAAGTCATGACTGTGGCTCAGATCCTGCGTTGCTGTGGCTGTGGTGTAGGCCTGCACCTGCAGCTCGGATTCGACCCCTAGCCTGGGAATCTCCATATGCCGCAGGTATGGCCCTAAAAAGATAACAACAAACAAACAAAAAAAAAAACCCCAAAATTGAGGAGTTCCTGTCGTGGCTCAGTGGTTAACAAGTCTGACCTGGCCTCGCTCAATGGGTTAAGGATCTGGTGTTGCTGTGAGCTGTGGTGTAGGTCATAGATGTGGCTCGGATCCCGTATTGCTGTGGCTGCGGTGTAGGCTGGCAGCTGTAGCTCTGATTCAACCCCTACTCTGGGAACTTCCATAAGCCACAGGTATGGCCCTAAAAAAACAAACAAAACAAACAAAAAAAGACAACGATTTGACAGGGAAATGAGAATATTCAATAAATGGTGCTGGGATGCCTGGATTATTATTTGGGGAGATAATAAAGATGTGGCCCAAAGGAGCTCTGTTTGGATCACAGATTTAAGAGTAATAAATAAAATGTAGAAGTTCTATCAGAAAGTATAGGTGAATTGATTTTGGAGTGGAAAGCTTTGTAATCAGGACAGAAAACCTAGGAGTCATAAAGGAAAAGATTGATGCAATTGATATAATTCTTTTAAGCAGTTCCAAATGGAACACTACCATTAAAATGTTTACACAATAACTGAAAAAAAAATATGGTAAAGGGATATTTCCTTAATTTACAAGGAAAATCATACAAATTAATTTAAAAAGTCTAATTTAAAAAGTCTAGTTCTTGTCATGGCTCAGTGGAAACAAATCCGACTAGTAACCATGAGGTTGTGGGTTCGATCCCTGGCCTTGCTCAGTAGGTTAAGGATCTGGTGTTGCTGTGAGCTGCTGTGCAGGTCACAGACACGGCTCAGATCTTGTGTTGCTGTGGATGTGCCATAGGCCAGCAGCTGTAGCTCCAGTTCAGCCTCTAGCCTGGTAACTTCCATATGCTGTGGCTGTGGCCTTAAAAAGCAAAAAAAATTTTTTTTAATAAAAAATAAAAGCCTAATAGCATAAAAACTAATACCTAATAATCATTGACTATGTACCAGACACTATTTTAAGTATGTATATTATTTTATTTAAATCTCATGGTAGGTAACTCTATGAGATGAGGCTATTATTAATTCTACTGTATAGGTGAGGACATGGAAGCAGTTTTTAAATTTTTAATTTATTTCTTTATTTCTTTTTTTGGCTGCCCCGTGGCATATAGAGTTCCCAGGCCAGGGATCATATCCAAGCCACAGTTGTGACCTACATGCCGGATCCTTAACCCACTGCGCCAGGGTGGGGATTGAACCTTTGTCCCGGCGCTTGAAAGATGCCGCCAATCCTGTTGCGCCACATTGGGAACTCTGGAAGCAGTTTTTTTAAAGACAGTCAAAGAATATAGCCAGGTAGTTTACAGGAAAAGAAACGTCAATAAACATTTAGATATATTTAAATATAAAGCCAATAAACACGTGGAAAGATGCTTATCACTCATTATTGAAAAAATATGAACTGAAACTAGAATTTAGACATCCCTTTTTCACTCCTCACTAGGCAGATATGAAAACATTTGCCACTACCCAAGTGATGAGGGTGTGGGAACCAACCTACTAAATGCTACTTTGCATATTCTGGGTTCTATCTTGTTGTCGGTTCATGTCATGGGAAAACTGTACCTTTGAACCACTTTAGCTCAGCCACCCATGCAAAAAAAAAATGCCTTCGGTCTCTTTCCATTTTAAAGGTACACTCTTGGCATCAGTTAATGTTTGGCAGAAGAAATGACCACATGAAAAACACTGCATTATTTTTGTCCTGAAAACAGTACTGCTAAAGGCATTGTCTGCTCTGGTGATCTGTTCCAAGACGGAAGGACACACGTAGTATACTCTCTTTGGTATTTACTACTAGGAAAAATGTTTACCTCTCCTGAAGACCTGATATGTTTTCTTTTACCAGATAATAGTAACTGTAGGACTGTTTCTCTTTCCCTCTTTGCTTTGGCTACCAGGAACCTCATATCATTAATTAATGGTCCATTATGGCAACAGCATAACTAGAGTGATAGACATCTGACTTCTTAATCCAATCTGACTTCACTTTAGTTCTCTTTTTCACTCTCTCCTTCGATTCCTTCTCCCCTTCCACCTGCCCTTTAATTTTCTAATTCTAGTTTAACAAAATTACTGTAAATGAGCGTTTAATTGGAAGTGATCTCACAATCTTTTGGTACCTCAAAATCTTTTGGAAGCAAGTGGGATATAAGTAGTAAATAGATAGTCAAGCCCCCTCATTTTATAAATGAGAAAGTCAAGAGAATACGTGACTTACTCCAATCATTCCGTTAATTAGTGCTTAACTCCATACACAGGTGACTCTGATACTCTATTGCAAGCTCCTTAAAATTGTATTTATCTTGGAGACCCTGGGGGCCAGCTCTGAGCCAGGTATGTGGTAGGTGCTTAATAAATGCATAATTGGTTGAAAACATCGTCAGTGTTGTGAGGAAAGGGATGAGCTCTGGCAGATAGTAGGTGCCCATGAGGACTGAATTAGCAACAGCTCTGGCCTCATCCTGCCACATCCTTGGGCCTCCATCCCTCAGGACTCTAAGGTCTGGGCCTAGAAGGATCAACCTGCCTCACACCTCCGCTCGACCTTTGTCTCCACCCTTCTGCCTCAGCCCTTTCGTCTGGTCCAATGAGCTCCCAGATGTTTCTAAATTTCATCCTGGGTAGAGACTGGCATATCTGTCCTCCAAGACTCCTGGCCCTGAATGGCATCCGCTTTTGAACCCCATGGGCTGCTCATCAGTGATAACTGATGAGGAGGAGGAAGACCCAAGGTCATGGCCCTCTCTGTCCCTTTAACCACAGCTGATTGTGTCTCCATACCCATGGTCGGACAGCGAGGACATCAGAAGTCGACAGGGTCACTCTTTCTCCATTTTCCCAGCCTTCCTTTCATGCCAGGAGACAAAAGAGAGGCGTAGACAGGGAGGCCAAGCCAGACTAGGCAGATGAGGTGAAGCGGACTGGGGCTTCCTCTGCCATGATGCCTCTTAGGATGCCAGACGCCGAGCTGGCCTCCCCCTGTCCGCCACCTGCTCCCACCCCAGCCCCTCACCTGGCTCTTCCTGCGTGGCCTCTGTGGAGATGTGCAGAGAGAGAGCTGAGGTCTGGGCCAAGCCTTCTGACCTGGATTTCCTGGACTGATGGTCAACCCGTGTTGAGAAACTGTGTCCAAGTGAGCCGAGAGCTTGGAGAGCCACCCCTGCCAAGTCCTGGAGTTCCAGAACCCAGCCTTCCGCAAGGACCGTCCTGCCCACAGGAGACGCTCTGCTCTTCGCTCTCACCTAGGACTTCAGGCTCATCATTGCGGCCCACGCAAGGGCACTCGGGGGTGGCAGGAGAGGTCCCCGTGGTTCCCCTGTCCTGGTCTCTGTGTATGGAAAATGTCTGCTTACACTGCAGTTCCAAGAGCTCCCTGTGGAGGATGGTGACTTTTCTTACAGCTTAGGTAATGCCAGCACCACGGCAAAGGCACTGAGCTCCATGATTCAAGTCGAGGCATGAATTCCACACCTTCCACTCTCCTTTGGTAGCAGAACTACCAGCTGGAGTGAAAAGTGTTTGACATGGGATCTGAACATTCTGGAAATTCTTGCCCACTTCTGTGAGAAATGATGACCCAGTCCACAGCACCAGGACCACCCTTAACTTGTGCAGGACACAGGCAGGGTTCTTACGCCATGTGTCTGGATATTGAAAAGCTATCGGTCAAGCTAAGTGTCAAAGTGCCAAAAAAGTTCTACTGCTTGCTTTGACCATATACTTTCTTAATGACATTTTGTAAATGTGTGAAGTTATTGTTATTACATAGCTGAAAGTTGACAAAACATCAAAAGACTAAATTGAAGTATTGTTGCTCTCATCTGGGTGTACTCTTGATGGGCTGGCAATGCTTGGTTGAGTAATAAACGTATATGTAATTATATATAATTTATAAGTGATTACACATTCATTCAATAAAAATTTTTTCTTGCTTTTGTCATAGAAAAGTTACCAACTATATGGTTATAATAAAGATTTTCATGTAATAACTATAAATGGATTATGCTTTTAAAAATTGTGAATCACTATGTCATATGCCTGAAACTTATATAATATTGTAAATCAGCTATACCTCAATTTCAAAAATAAATAGAAAAAGAGATTTTTTTTTTCCACATAATTTGTGTTCTGTTGACAGGTCTTCCTTGGGTCATTATAGTTGTTACTTTTTCATTAACTTCAATCTAGAGAAACTTCACAAGGCTGGAAAGGCTGGAAATTTCCAATACAATTCTCAAAGCAATACTTGGATTCAGAACGAAATCACAAATCTTATGTATCATGTACAAACAAAATAATGGGATGGCATATGATGCATTCCCACTGTCACCAAAAATTATAAAATATTTTTATTTCATCATATAAACTGCTATTCCTTATATCATAAAAGTTTCTTAAAGTGATATTTCAATCTATAAAATAGCAATTCTCAAACAATTTTAGGTCAGAACACCTCTACATTCTTAAAAATTATTGGTGACTCCAAAGAGCTCTTGTTTATGTAAATTGTAACTATCATCATATTAGAAATTAAACTGACAGGTTTTTTTGTTTTTGGCAGCACCTGTGGCATATGGAAGTTTCCGGACCAGGGATCGAATCCAAGCCACCGCGGAAACCATGTTGGATCCTTAACCTGCTGCACCACAGGGGAAACTCCATGATGCCTTAGTTTTGTTATGAAGATGGTTTTGACCTCATGGACCCTCTGGAAGGGCCCAGGAATTCCCAGGAATCCTCAGGCCACATTTGGAGAACTGCTGCTGTGGAACAATGTAAAGAAAGGGAGTTCCCACTGCAGTGCAGTGGATTAATGATCCGGCTTGAATCAGAGCCGCAGCTGCTGGTCTACGCCACAGCCAGAGCAATGCCACCTCCTGCAAACTGTGTCTGCAACATATATGGACGCTCATGGCAACACCCCGGATCTTTAACCCACTGAGCGGGGCCAGGAATTGAACCCACATCCTCATGGATGCTAGTCGAGTTCATTTCTGATGAGCCACAATAGGAAATTCTGAATAACTTTAAACAAAATCAAGTTCTTAGTGTGAATGCTTTTTTTTAAACTTCAAATGTCTTGATGCATATCTTCCCACGTCACTTCCTCTCCCATAACAGCAGGGACATTCTTGCTGGACCCTTGTATTGTTTCTATTTTCTCTCTATTGTAAATAATTTTCTCTCTATTGTAAAATAATACCCTTGTATTGTTTCTATTTTCTCTCTATTGTAAATCCTCACTCGTTACTTACTGTGCATACACACTGTGAACACTTTGAGTTTACAGTAAATCAAGGAAATACATTTTCAATATTTGATGAGATGGAGATCATTATTGGAGCTTACTTTTTGCCCAGACTCTTACGTGGCCCCCTAACTGGGGCCAGCCTGGTCTACCCAGAACTCTTCATGGTTCCTCCTTGTCCTGCATGTGTTCTCAGAGGGGCATTCAGGCTCTCTGAGGGTCCACACCAGGACCCTGGACACCTGCTACGCTTACCCCACCCTTTCCCACCTTCTTTGCTGATGGGTCCCCCAACCCATGAAGACCTCCAGGTAAGAATTCAGAGGATGCCTTTTCTTCTTTTTTAAAATATTTGTTTCCAAACTTACTATGACAAGCATGAACTATCCTTTTGTTTGTTTGTTTGTTTTTTGTTTTAGGGTGACACCGGTGGCATATGGAAGTTCCCAGGCTAGAGGTCGAACTGGAGCTACAGCTGCCGGCCTATGCCACAGCCACAGCAAAGTGGGATCTGAGCCACGTCTGCAACCTACACCATAGCTCATAGCAATGCCAGAACCTTAACCCACTGAGCGAGGCCAGGGATCGAACCCGCAACCTCATGGTTCCTAGTTGGATTCTTTTCCGCTGCACAGCAATGGGAACTCCCAAGAATGAACTGTCCTTTAAATCTGACATATAATTCTTGGAGTTCCTTTTGTGCCTCATTGGGTTAAGAACTGGACTCGTATCCATGAGGATGTGGGTTCAATCCCTGGCCCTGCTAAAATGGGTTAAAGATCTGACATTGCCGCAAGCTGCAGTGTGGGTCGCAGACACAATTCGGATCTGGGGTTGCTGTGACTGTGCTGTAAAAAAAAAAAAAAAGGAAAGGAAGGAAAAAGGGAGAGAAAGAGAGAAAGAGAGAAAGGAAGAAAGGAAGAAAGGGAGAAAGAGAGAAAGAGAGAGAGAAAGAAAGAGAGAAGAAAAAAGAAAAAAGAGAAAGTTGACATATAATTAAAATGATGTAAAATTCATCCTTTTAAAAAAGTGTACAATTCAGTGGTTTTTAGTATAGTCACAGGTTGTGCCGCCATCACTGTCATCTAATTCCAAAATACTTTCGTCATACCCCCAAAAAACCCATACCCATTAGCAGTCACTCCCATTCTCCCTCTCCCTGGCCCCTGGCAACCACTAATTTGCTTACTATCTTTGTAAATTTGCTTATTCAGGATGTTTCACATAAATGGAATAATCAAATAGGTGGCTTTTTGTGACTGGCTTATTTCACTTAGCATGATTAAGGGTTCATTCATGTTGTAGCACATATAAGAATGTCCTTTCTTTTCAAGGCTGAATAGTATTTCATTGTATGGATATACAACATTGCGCTTATCCATCCATCTGTGGATGGACACTTGGGTTTGTTTCTACCTTCTGGCTATTGTGAATAATGCTGTTGTGAACACGGGCATATAATTACCTAGTTGAGGCCTTGTTTTCAGTTCTTTTGGGTAAGGAGTGAAACTGCAGGATCATATAGTAATTCTAGTTAACATTGTTGAGGATCCACCGCAATGTGTCCCACTGTAGCGGCAACATTTTATATTCCCACCAGCTATGTATGAAGGTTTCAATTTCTTCATGTCACTGCCAACACTCGCTGTTGTCTGTATTTTCTGTTGCAGCCATCCTAATGGCTGTAAGTAGCATCCTGTTGGCTTTTAATTTGCATTTTCGTAATGACTAATGATGCTGGCCATCTTTTCAATTCTTTTGGCCATTTTCTATATATTTGTAGAAAAGTATTCTCTCTCCCTCTCTGTCTATAATAGCTCTAAAAATCAAAATATCTCCATGTCTAAAATATAGCTCTCTATATAGAGATATACAGAGATAAATATATATACACATTTTTTTTCCTTTTTTTAATGGTCACATCCACGGCACATGGCAGTTCCTGGGCCAGGGGCTGAATTCGAGTCACAGCTGCAATCTATGCCAAAACTTCGGCAATGCTGGATCCTTTAACCCATTGCGCCAGGCTGAGGATCGAACCCATGCCTCTGAATCAAGAAAGCTGCTGCAGTTGGATTCTTATCCTACTGTGCCACAGTGAGAACTCCAAGACAGTATGTTTTTTTTGTTTTGTTTTGTTTGCTGCATTCATGGCATGTTGAACTTCCCTGGGTCAGGGATCGAACCCATGGCATAGCAGCAACCAGAGTCACAGAGGTGACAATGCTGGATCCTTAGCCCACTGCACCACCTAGGAACTACCTTTTCCCACATTTTAAACAGGGTTATTTGTCTTTTTATTGTTGAGTCATAATTGTTCTTTACATATTTTGGATACTAGACTCATTAGATATATGATTTGCAAATATTGTCTCCCATTATATCAGCTGTTTTTTCATTGTCTTGATGGTATCCTTTGAAGCACAAAAGTTTTCAAATTTTATGACATCCAATTTAGTATCATTTTTGGTTGCTTATGCTTTGTATGTCATGTCTAAGAAACCGTCACCCAATCCAAGGTCAAAGAGCCTTATCCCTATGTTTTCTTCTGACAGTTTTACCTCTGACATTTAGGTCTTTGATCATCTTGACTTAATTTTAATCTAAGGCTCCAAATTCATTCTTCTGAATGTAGATACCTAGCTGTCCCGGCATCACTGGCTGAAGAGATTATCGTTTCCTCATTGAATTGTCCCAGCACCTTTGCTGAAAATCAATTGTCCATAAATATATAGGTTTGCTTCTGGACCGTCAAGTTTATTCCATTGATCTATCATATCTTCCTTATGCCAGTCCCACCCAGACTTGATACCTGACACAGAGCACCACGGCAGTTTGCAGTGAGTTTAAATCAGGAAGAGTGACTCCTCCAACTCTGTTCTTTTTTCAAGATTGCTTTGACCATTCTGAAGCATGAACTCCTTTTTTTGTTTGTTTGCACCTGCGGCATATGGAAGTTCCCAGGTTAGGGGTCGAATCAGAACTGCAGCTGCCAGCCTATGCCACCGCCACCACCACGCCAGACCTGAGTCACATCTGCGAGCTACACCGAAGCTCACTGCAACACCGGCTCCTGAACCCACTGAGTGAGGCCAGGGATCAAACCCACATCCTTATGGGTACTAGTTGGATTCTTAACCCATTGAACCACAATGTGAACTCCATGAATTACTTTTGCCGAAGAAAAAAATGTATTACTATTAACAGACTCCTATAATACGTATTCCGTTCATTCCAACCCAAAAGCCACCTCCTCTAGGGAACTTTGCCCAGACTTTTCATTCAGGATATGCCTGCCTCTGGATGCTTCCTTGAACTTGTCTTACAGCAGCTTATACTCTTGTGAGGTTTCTGGGATCACCAATCTCACTGGAAGAAGAGCTCGTTGAAGACAGGGGTCGAGCCTTTTCATTTGAAAATATTTCCTACACTCCATGGCATGGAGCCTAGGACTATGATCGGGCTGATCACATGCTGAATGAATAAATAAATAAGCATGTAAATAAGTGAATACTAGTGAGTCACTCATATAGTTCATGTTCTGATCAGAACCTGAGCAAACATCCTTAAGAAAGAAGGGCTTAGGAAATGCATCCATTAAAATCATAGTTACACCTCTATTGACAAATATAGTCATGTGTTGTTTTACCTGAGGTTTCCTTAGTTTATTACAGTCATTATAAGGCTTGTCAATAAGAGAAAAATGTGCCTGAATTAGTGGAGGAGTTATGTGTGAATTGCACACTTAGGCATTTCACAGCCAGGCCTGGCCTCGATCAATACTGTAATGCAATGACAGATCTTATCAAAGCAACAGAGCTTGCTTCAACTAAAAGATTATTAGCCTTCACATTAGCACTCCAAACAGGACCCCTAATTAATCTGCTAATGATTTTCTTTGTTTAGAGAGATTAGCCCTAATTGATTCTAATATATGCTCCCAGAGCTAACACACTTATTTGTCCCTTACACAGTCCAGTGGAGAGCTGGGGTTTGAGTCCCTGGCCTCAGTGGGAGCACGGACATGACAAACACTTGACTCTTCTGACTCAGGGGGCCAAGCGCTGGGTCACACAGCGGGCCCAGCTGGGCAGGTATAATTCTGCCTGGGAGGCAGGGAGGCCTCAGGCCACCTCAGACTTTTGAACTGAGCCTGGAATCCTGCCTAGGGTTCTGTCGGGTACAGGCAAAGACTGAAGGGTTTCAGCCGGGGTGGGCGAGTTGTTCCAGGCAGATGGACCAGCTAGAGCAAAGGTGTGTTTATAAGCACACATTGTACCAACACACACACACACACACACACACGCTCAGGTGCACCCTTCTCCCAAGAACTGGAAACTGTCTGAAAGATGTCATCGTGTCCACCGGAGTCAACCCACAGCCACAAGTCCCACCAGGCTCTGGATTCCAACTGTCCTTTCCTCCCAAGGGCATTGAATGTCTGCCATCCCTGACCTTCCTTCCCATCGGTGCCAGCCCTCTCTCTGTCACCAGGCTGGACATTCCCTTCAGGGTACTTACTGCAAACTCCAGCAGTAATCTCTGGAGGCCCGGCATGAACTCGGCCAGAGGTTCCTGGTCCTGATGAAGCTCAAGTGTCACAAGACGCAGACTTTTCCACCTGTCTTTCTGGGGCATTTGGCTGCGAGGCTGAGCTATGTGGGCGGGGAGGGCCTCCACAGCACTGGGAACTCTGATGAGTGTGTGACTTTGGCCAGTGTTTAAAGCAGTGCTTAGAAACCGTCCCAATGTGCTTTCTTTCATCAATCAATGACAAGCATTTATTGATCATATACCTTTTCAGTTTCATCACTGGCGTATTACAAACACCATATTAAGACGGCGTATTAAGATGCACGTGTCATTAGTATACAGCCTGATGCATTTTCACCAGCTGAACACATCTGTGTTACCAGAACCTGGATCAAGAGACAGAACATGACCAGCATCCCAGAACTCCTCTGGTTCCCCTCCCAGTCACTGCTCCTCCCAAGGATAGCCATTGTCCTGGCTTGTGACAGCATAGATCAGTTTT
>PVHT021183646.1:2844544-2860231 GCA_004024745.2 Catagonus wagneri | reverse complement strand
GGGGCAGGGCGGGGTGGCAGGGGTCACATCTATTCTCATTTCCAAAGGCCTTCCCACCCCTTTTTCCATCAGTCCCTCCCGCAGCCACACCCTGGAGCTTGTCTTTCCTAAAACACCCGCGCTTCCCAAAGCTGAAATTAAACCCTGCACTCTCTGGCCGCGTCCCTCTGTGCTTCTGTGCTTCAGTCCCGGCTGGGCTGCCTGTCCCAGGGTCTCACCCACCCACACCCCTGCCTCTACCTCCCCTCCAAGCCCGAGACCCTCTGGCCTTCGTACCCTGCCCTGCCCGCCACCCCGTGCCCAGCTGCCCCTTGGACCCACGCAGCACCCCCGGGGCCCGTGGAGCTGGCTGCCTTCCTGGCTGCTGCCCTGGGCTGCTTCGCCCACCAGAGAACAGCAACCCCCCGTGGAGACCCTGGCCGCTTAACTCAGACAGGCCCTGTCCCCTGCTGCCTCCGGCCCCCGCTGTCTGCTCTCATTCAAACCGCCCCAGTCCCCTCACGCTTTCCCCACCCAGTCGCCTCATCCACAGCTGATCTTCCTCCACATTCAGACAGAAGCAGAAACCCCAAGACGGGAATTCCCTGAAGTTCCTGGCACCACGGTTCCACATCCCGGCCTTGCGCCTACCCCTGCTTCCTTCCTCCTAAAGCACAGACCTCCCGCTCCGGATCTCCTGCAGGCAGGGCCGCTCCTCCCCGCTCCCAGCACATGCGGGTCCCTGGCATCCCCGCCCTCGCCCCCAGCCCTTCCCACAATCATTCGAACCCTCTCTGCCCTCCCCTCCTGCCTCTCCTCCCATTCAGTCCCCCAGTTGCCTCTGGCTTCAGCGGCTCTGGCACCTTGTCTTACCCAGCCCGGAAGCACATCACCGTCAGAACATCAGAGCCCATCTCTCCCTGACCTGCTTCTCCCCAGCGCTCCCCATCTTGGTAAACGGCAGCGGGGCCCAACCACACACCGGAGTCTTCCTGTACCCACCCCCCACTGCTCCCTTGGGCCCATATCCCAGCACCCACTGAATTTCCTCCAGGCTCTGCTGTGTGTGTGTGTGTGTGTGTGTGTGTGTGTGTGTGTGTGTGTGTCTTTTTAGGGCCACACCTGCAGCACATGGAAGTTCCCAGGCTAGGGGTCAAATCAGAGCTGCAGCTGCCGGCCTACACCACAGCCACAGCTGTGGATCCAAGCCACGTCTGCGACCTACACCACAGCTCACGGCAACCCCGGATCCTTAACCCACTGAGCAAGGCCAGGGATCAAACCCACATCCTCATGGTTACTGGTCGGGTTCATTACTGCTGAGCCACGATGGCAACTGCCCAGGTTCTGCTTTAATATCCCCAGAATCTGTCATGCTTCCTTGCCACGCCAGGCGCCTACCCTGCAAGCGCTCGGCATATTGTTCTTTCAGGTATTTGTTCAATAAGCATTTCTTGGAAAGCCTGTCCTGTGCAGTACTGACTTGACTCACATTTACAATTCCAACTCAGATAGTCGTCTTACTTGGCACCTGACTTTTCTCATCCTAATAACAGCAATTGACTAAACTTCACCCTTATTGACCAACAGTGCCTCACCTCCTGTGCTGCCCGGGAGGGTGGCTGCTCCTCCTCAGGGCCATCTCTGGTTTCCATTGGCCTCATCCTGCCACCCTGTCACTTGGCAATTGTGCTGAAGTGGCTGTGAAGGTTCAGTGGTGGCAGATATGGGGAAACCTTCTGAGATGGGACTGGTGGGAATAGTGCCTATATTAGAATTCTCTTAGGGACACTTATTAACTGATGCACTCAGTAAATATTTATTGAGCAACTACAGTGTGCCAGGCACCAAGCTAAGCTCTAGGGAGACATCAGGGAACAAAACCACACAGGCTCGCCTCTTTCTCCAGAAGCTGACGATTTAGTGGGGGAGACATTCATCATATAAGTGTTATGATTATGACCGAGACAAATGCCTGGTTACTTGGTGGCACATGGTGCTTGAGGAAGTAATAGAGGGATCTGGTTCTCTCTGAGGTAATGACGGTGAAGCTGAGATCTGAAGGATGAAGATGGGTTAACTAGGAAAAGAGAAATGGGACAAGCAGCCCAGGTAGAAGGACCAGCATGTGCCAAGGCCGTGGTGGGGAGGGAGGAAGCAGAGGCCATGCGTGGGACAGGAAGTCTCACAGAACACACTGTGGGGGTGGCCACACCCACAGCATGTGGAAGTTCCCAGGCTGGAGATCGAACCTGCGTCACAGTTGCAGCCTGCGCCACAGCTGCAGCGGCAAGGCCAGATCCTTAACCCGCTGTGCCACAGGGGAACTTTCCACACTTTTGTTAATTGTAGAATAACATAAGACAAAATTCACCATCCCACTGTCTCCAATCGTACGACTCGGTGGCGTTAGTAAATTCACAGTGTTGTGCAACCACCACCATTCTCTAGTTCCAGCACATTTCATCATTCCTAAAGGAAACCCTGTACCCATTAAGCAGCCACTCCCCATTCTTCTCTCCCCACAGCCCCTGGCAGCCACTCACCTGCTGGCTGTCTCTATGGCTTTGCCTATTCTGGATATTTCATATAAATGCCATCACAGAATTCATGGCCTTTCGTGCCCGGCTTTTTCACTCAGTGCAGTGGACCTGAGGTTCCTCCATGCTGTAGCTTCTACCATACTCCACTCCTTGCCATGGCTGAATCATAGTCCATTGTATGGACGTAGTGCATTTTATCTATTCACGTCTCGATGACTGTTGGGCTGTCTCCATCTTTTAGCCGTTGTGGATCGTGCAGCTATGAACGTGTGTGTACAAGTTTTTGTTTGAACACCTGACTTCAGTTTCCTTCTTCCTTTCTTTCTTTGTCCCCTTTGTTTTTTTTTTTTTTTTTTTTTTTCTTTTTAGGGCTGCACCCGTGGCATATGGAAGTTCCCAGCCTAGGGGTCAAATCAGAGCTGTAGCTCCCAGCCTACACCACAGCCACAGCAACACCAGATCCAAGCCACATTTGTGACCTACACCACAGCTCAGGGCAACACTGGATCCTTAACCCACTGAGCGAGGCCAGGGATCGAACGCGCATCCTCATGGATACTAGTTGGGCCTGTTACCGCTGAGCCACAACAAGAACTTCCCTGACTTCAGTTCTTTCGAGTCTCTACCCAGGAATGGAAAAGCGGGGTCATATGGTAACTGTGTTTAACGGTTTGAAATACGGCACACACTTTTTTCTTTTTTTTTTTTTTTTGGCTTTTTGTCATTTTAGGGCCATACCCACGGCATGTGGAGGTTCCCAGGCTAGGGGTCTCACAGGAACTGTAGCCGCCGGCCTACACCACAGTCACAGCAATGCGGGATCCAAGCCGCGTCTGCAACCTACACCACAGCTCACGGCAAAAACGGATCCGTAACCCACTGAGCAAGGCCAGGGATCGAACCCACAACCTCATGATTCCTAGTCGGAGTCGTTCCTGCTGCGCCACAACAGGAACTCCAGGCACACACTTCTTATCGCATTTGTCTGACATGACTTACATTCAAGCTATGGTGGGTAAGAGAGAAGTGAAAGTGACATGGAAGAGTAAACACTGTTGTTTTCTAATATTGACACTTCTTTTCATCTCTTTTCAGGTGGTTTAAAGTGGAGGAGAACAGGCAGAGAGAAGCCATCTAATAAATTGCCCGTGCAGTCATTGCTGCCAGGCGGGGGATCTTTGCCTGTTTTTTTCCCCGACATATCTCAGAGCCTAAAACAGTACTTGGCACGTGGTTGGTGCTCAATGACTATTTGCTGCATGAATAAATAAATACAATGAGCTGCTTCAAGTGCCCTGGAATCCCACGAACGTGGACATGCATCAGCTAGAACCCGAGGGGACGGGCCAACTTTACCCCGAGGTGGACGGTTAAGTGAGGAAGCGATTCCCCAGAGCCACAGGCCCTTGGCCCCCAGGAAAACCATGGCTGCTATTTTTCTTTTCTTTTCTTCTCTTTTCTTTTCTTTTTTTAGGGCTGCACCTGCAGCATATGGAGGTTCCCAGGCTAGGGGTCGAATTGGAGCTGCAGCTGCCGGCCTACGCCACAGCCACAGCAATGTGGCGTCTGAAATCTACACCACAGATCATGGCAATGCGGGGTCCTTAACCCACTGAGTGAGGCCAGGGATCGAATCTGTATCCTCATGGGTACTAGCTGGGTTCATTACCACTGAGCCACAACGGGAACACCTTGGCTGCTATTTCTGAAGACCCGCCATGTGCAGGTACTTTTACGTTTATTCACCTGGAAGCTTGGAGAGCCTGAGTGGCTCTGGATTCCACAGCCAGGTAGCCTAAGAGGTGGAACCAGAATCCGCCCCCCGCCACTGGACATGCAGGCCTTGCTCCCTTGGCGGGGACAGCGTTCCTTCCATCCCAGGCCAATGCTCAGCCCTGAGCAGGCCTGGGAATGTGGTCAGCCTCCCCAGGGTCCCTCAGAAGCACCACGGAGAGTACACACGTCTCCCTTCCCCCAGTGGAGGCCAGAGGGAGGAGGGAAGGCGGGCAGCAGAGCGTGCAAATTGGAGGCTGATATTGAATTGCAGCAAAATGAGCAGAGGATTAGAGGCCCCACCTGGACCCACCCCAGAAGAATACCAAGGCCTGGGCTGGCTCTTGTGAGAAGCTGGCAGGCCCAGCACCCGGCAGGATCGTGGCTGAATGAGCAGGGGTCACTAGGCAGGTGGCAGGGCCCACAGGCGGAAGACACCATTGGTTTGACTGAGGCCTTCCTCTCCCGGGCCCTCCACCTCCAGGCTGGGCACCCTGCAGCCACAGTGTTCACCCGGAGTGCTGAGGGCAGAGCCGGGGGGACCAGAGCGAGGGTGAGACACTATCTCAGGACCCTGCCTTCAGAGAGGGCAAGGGAGAAGGGGCATAGGAATACACCCAAACACCCAGGATTCGGGGAACGGAGTGGGGAAGCTGCCGTGATTAAGTCAGGGAAGTCTTCCTGGAGGAGGGTGAAGGGTGTACAACTGGGTTGTGATCCAGGGAGATGTGAGTTTGAATTATGGCTCAGCTACTTCTTAGCTGTTTAACTTTGGGCAAATAGTTCATTCTACAAACTTTTTTCTTCTGTTTTTTTTTTGGGGGGGGTTGCTTTTTAGCGCCAGACCCTCGGCATATGGAAGTTCCCGGGCTAGTGGTCGAATCGGAGCTACGGCTGCTGGCCTACGCCACAGCCTCAGCAACATGGGACCCGAGCCACATCTGCGACCTACACCACAGCTCACAGCAACACCGGTTCCTTAACCCACTGAGTGAGGCCAGGGATCGAACCCGCATCCTCATGGATACTGGTCAGGTTCATTACTGCTGAGCCACGACGGGAACTCCTATAAGCACTTTTTGGAGCATCCAGTCCATGCCAATCATATATTAATTGTTGGGACTACAAAGATGAACTCAGTACAGTTCCCGTCCTCAGAGCTTGGACACATCATCCAGGACGGCGTGGTCCGTGATGTCGTGGGGCGAAGCTGGGCACTGAGCGGGGGAAGGCAGAGGAAGTGGCAGCCACTCAGTGCCGTCCTGAGCCTCCCTGCGCTGATCGGCACAGTGGGTGTGGTGCCCGCCCCCCGTAGCGGAGAGGGCTGCTCGGCAGCAGGAGTGTGAGCCCAGCTGCGTGCTTCGCGCGCCGAATGCGCAGGGCCGGCCTTGAGGAGAGGCATGAGGCCGGCGAGACTGAGGCCTGGGAGGGACACGAGGGGCTGTGACATGGGATGGCATGCTGGGGAGGACAGGGATTCTGCACAGAGCCTGAACTGGGTCCTGCAAGTCACCTGGTCGCTGGCACCGCAGATGCTGGAGGCAGGCCCCGTGGAGCCAGGGCAGCTCAGCTCCAGCCGCTCTGAGTGGGGCGTCAAACAGGTTTGGGTGACCCTTGTGAGCAAGGTCGTGGGGCACTGCCCACAACCCTTTCAGCTGGGTTACCACTCCCTTCTCGTAATGACCCCGGTGCAGCCTAACCCTGGCATTCGCAGCTCTTGTCTCTCCCCGTAGCGCTCCTGGGCCAGCCAGCAACTACTTCCTCCTCTGCCCTCCAGCCTTGCGGGGAGGACCCCCCTGGGGAAGAGGGCTGTCAAGTCATCCTGGGATCATCCAGGGACCAGGAAGAGTTCAGTCCCTGGAGGAGCAGTGTGTCCTCCCAGCCGGTCTCCCCTCCCGCTGGCGCCCACGATGGCACCCAGCCACCAGCCTAAAGAGGCTTTATCAGCCCGCGTGCCCCCTTCTCCAGGCTGCAGAGCTGTGTGCAACTGCATTATTCAGCTTGTCTAACCCTCGCCTGGTGCACAAACTCCTGCCACATCTTCCCCAGTGTTTGCTCCGCCTTCATCAGACTCCTCCAAGCGCCCGGGAACTCACTACCTCACAAGACACGGTTATCAGAAAGGTCTTCCTGCCTCGAGCCCTATACACGTACTTAATCCTTCTCAAATGAGAACAAGCTTGTTCCTGACCCCTCCTTGCCCCACCAATGCAAAGGCATGCTCCTCTCTCCACCCAGGCTCCGAGAACCAGCTTCTCTCCTGATCAGGTCCCAGAGGAGGACCGTGTGGCTGTAACATAAAGGGTGCTGGGCAGGGTGCCACTGGGCTTGGGGGGATGAGGGCTGGAGGCTTTGCTTGTTTACCGACTTGACAAATATTTATAGGGCACCTGTAATGTGCCAGGCCTGGTGGTTGCAAGGTGAGCAGACCCAGATATGGTCCCTGCCTTCTGGGAGTTCACAGTCCAGAGGAGGAGCCAGATGCTAAACAGATAATGACTCACTTCTGGGTGACATGAAAGGGCAAGGCACACCACTGGCTGATGGCCTTGGGATGGTGTGTTATTGGGGCTACAGGAAGACATCCCCGATGAGAAAGTGATTTTTAAGCCAGGATCAAAAATGGTATTTTTCAGAGTCCCCCATCCCCCCGTCCCCCGCCTCCCCGCCCCAGGTGCAGTGGGATCAGTGCTGACTCTGCAGTGTCAGGACACGTGTTTGATCCCCAGCCCGGCACAGTGGGTTAAAGGATCTAGCATTGCCCCTGCTGCAGCATAGGTCACAACCGAGGCTCGCATCTGATCCCTGGCCCAGGAACTCCATATGCCTCAGGGTAGCCAAAACAAAAAAGAAAAACAGTGTATTTCAAACTGTGACCCATTAGTGAGTCGTGAAATCAATTTAGCTATTGTGACCTAAATTAGTTTTTTAGGGCAGTAGAATAGAGGAATTTAAAACATCACATTTTGGGGATGGACATGCTATAAAATTTGGTTGTGATGATTTTTGTACACCTACAATTGTAAAAAAAATTCATTAAAGTAATTAAAAAAATCACATTTTGGAAACGTTGCTTTTTGAAATATTAGTTTTAGTGCTTTTTTTCTGTCTATTGAGATGTTTATGGATGAGGATATTAAATGTATATCTTCTTGCAGGTCTCCACAAAAAAGGTTTGAAAGGGAGTTCTCGTCCTGGCACAGCAGAAATGAATCCGGCTAGGAGCCATGAGGTTGCGAGTTTGATCCCTGGCCTCATGCAGTGGGTTAAGAATCCGGCGTTGCTGTGAGCTGTGGTGTAGGTCACAGATGCAGCTTGGATCCTGCGTTGCTGTGGCTGTGGTGTAAGCTGGCAGCTGTAGCTCTGATTTGCTCCCTAGCCTGGGAACCTCCATATGCCGTGGGTACAGCACTAAAAAGACAAAAAGACAAAAAAAAAAAAAAAAAGGTTTGAAAGGAACTGGCCTGGAGTTTGAAGAAGAGTTAACCATGGTGACACATGTTCCCAGCTGAGGGAACGACACGCAGCAGGTCCCAAAGTGAAAGGGCTGGTCTGGCCTTGACCTGTGGGCAGTGGGAGCTGTGGGAGGTCAGGTGAGATTCCTTCTGCTTCATCCCCGGGCCCAGCCTGTGGGCAGGAGGGAGACAGCGGGAAGCTGTATTTGTGTCTCCCAGGAGCCTGGACCTGTGACCTTCCTGCCTCGTGGGGGCCTCAGGTGTCCAGACAGCCCCGCCTTTGAGGATGAAGTCAGCCAACCACAGGGGCAAAAGCTTGAACTTCTGAATCAGACAGACCTGTGTTCACAGCTGGTCTCAGCTACTTCCCAGCTTTGGGATCTTAGGCAACTTTTATAACTTCTCTGTGCCTCACTGTCCTCCTGTGTTAAATGAGGCTAATAAGATCCAACCCCCAAGTCCCCGTGAGAACTGTGTTTGATACCCACATGTCCCCAGGCCTTCAGTCCTCAGAGTTGCCTCTTGGCTTTCACATAGAATAGGCTTTTCAGATTTAGCAAATAAAAATAAGGACATCCAGGGAGTTCCCTTCGTAGCTCAGCAGTGAACCAACCTGACTAGGATCCATGAGGATGCAGGTTCGATCCCTGGCCTTGCTGAGTGGGTTAAGGATCCGGCGTGGCCGTGAGCTGTGGTGTAGGTTGCAGACGTGGCTTGGATCCTGCATTGCTGTAGCTGTGGTGTAGGCTGGTGGCTGTGGCTCCGATTCGACACCTAGCCCGGGGACTTCCACATGCTGCAGGTGCAGCCCTAAAAAAATAAAAACCAAAAAAAAAACAAACCAAAAACACAGGACAACCAGTTAAATTTCAGTTTCAGATAATGAGCAATTTTTCTTTTTTTCCTTTCCTTTCTTTTCTTATGGCCTCACCTGCTAGGAATCGAATTAGAGCTGCAGCTACAGGCCTACACCACAGCCATAGTAACACCAGATCCAAGCCACATCTGTGTCCTAGCCCGGAGCTTGTGGCAATGCTGGATCCTTAACCCACTGAGCAAGGCCAGGGATCGAACCCGCAACCTCACAGACACTATGTCAGATTCTTAATCAATCTGCTGAGCCACAACAGGAACTCCTACTGAGCAATTTTTCAATATAAGTATGTCTCAAATATTTCTTGGAATATACTTATGCGAAACAATTTGTTATTTCTCTGAAATTCAAACGTCCCTGGACATCCTGTGTTTTACCGGGAAACCCTACCTAGAAACCCAGACGCTCACGCTCAGTTCCAGAACCACGTGATCTGACACCTTGTAATACTTCTCGGGCTTCCTGAGGGGGCCAGAGCCCCAGTCTCCCATCCCTCCTGTCGCTGCTGCCCGGGGCTGCTCTTTTCACTCTGTCCCGCTTCACCCGACTGCAGATGTGCCCTGTCACTTCTCCCTCAGTCTCCGAAGTTCCAGTCTCACAGGCTGTGGTGTGTGACCCACTTTTACTGACCTTGTGGAGGAATGGAGGCCATTTGCAGCTCAGCTGAGAGCAGGAAACACATCTCACGTCATCTGTCACATAGCACTGGCCTTGAATTCCATCACTGGGCTCCCATGAGGGCCACTGTCACTGGCCCAGCTCCCCACAGACACCTTCCTCCTACCTCTGCTCTTCCAGAGTCTCAGTTCCTCCTTCCAGCCACCAGCAAATAATACACAAATCCCCACTTCTTTATCATTTAGAGTCCCCTAGCCATTTTTCTCACTTCTTTCCTGTCTTGATTATTTCACAGGGTGGGGGTGAGGTTCCCACACTCACAATTAAAAATGTCCTCTTGAAGCCAGACCCCTGGGATTCTAATTCTGCCTCCCCATTCTCTAGCTGTGTGACCTTAGGAAAGTTACCTAACCTCTCTGGCTCATTTTCCGCATCTTTAAAACATGAGATGAGGCATTCCTTTGAGGAACAGTGGTTTAAGGATCCATCTCTGTCACTGCAGCCGACTCAGGTGGCTGCTGTGGCTCAGGTTCGATCCCTAGCCCGGAAACTTCCACATGCTGTGAGTGCGGCCAAAAAAATAAGTATGTAAAAAATGAGATGATAATTTTAGCTCATAGGAATTCTATGAGGACTCAGAGTTAAGATCTGCAGGAGTGTCTAAGAGAGTAGTGCATGAGAGAGTGAGCTCTAAACACATTTCATATTATAACAACCATATTTCATCAATTCTAAGGTGTACCATCCCCCCCCATTTTATTTTATTTTTTGTCTTTTTGCCTTTTCTAGGGCTGCACTCACGGCATATGGAGGTTCCCAGGCTAGGGGTCCAATCGGAGCTGTAACTGCCATCCTATGCCACAGCCACAGCAACGCCAGATCCAAGCCACGTCTTCAAACTACGCCACAGCTCACGGCAACGCCGGATCCTTAACCCACTGAGCAAGGTCAGGGATCGAACCTGCAACCTCATGGTTCCTAGTTGGATTCGTTAACCACTGCGCCACGACAGGAAGTAAGTCCCCCCCCCCCCATTTTAATGTCTTAAAACAGCTGGGAATGGTTGTCACTACTTGTACTTATACTTGGACAGGTGAGTTTCTGGCTTCTCATTCTTAAATCTGTTCAGTCTAATTGCTACTTAAAATGTCTTCAAAAAGGTTACACTCTGGTTTAGCAGTTAAACAAAGTTATTGTGCGTACAGAAGGACGTGGAAACAGAGCAGCATGGCAAGCATTTGACGTGAGTTAAGCAAATAGTTGCTGAAGAATGACCACAAATCTGTATTTTCTTATAAAACAACAGCTAAGTTTTTTATGGAACTTAAGAGAGCAAGAGTCTCACGAGTAAAATGAAATTGTTATATTTCACTACTGAGAAAAGAAAGGGCAAAAGGGCTGTCAGTCACATATGAAGCAAGAAAACACCTGCAGTAAAGCTCACAAAAGGAGTATCAGAGGCTTGGAAGGAAATTCTGGAAATAGAGTGGACAATCTTGTAAAAATGATGTATTTTTACTACATCCCTTATGGCACAGAGAGTGATACTGTGTAGAAAAATATCAAGGACTCAAGACTCGGAATCAAAAAGGAATTTAGGCAAGTCAAACTCTTGAGTGTGAGGGAAATTTTAGCCAATTTGTTTTGCTTATAATTTCCTTTTTTACATGGGCACAAGAGTGATTTTTAACTAAAAACTGATATCTACATAAATTTCAGGGACTCCTTTCAACATGTACAAAACAAAGATAGAGAAGAAAACATTTCGGGGATTGTTTTCCTTCACCGACTTTTTGAAATTATTATTATTATTATTGTCTTTTTGCCTTATCTAGGGCCACACCCGTGGCATATGGAAGTTCCCAGGCTAGGGGTCTAACAGGAGCTGTAGCCGCCGGCCTACACCATAGCCACAGCAACACAGGATCCGAGCCGCGTCTGCAACCTACACCACAGCTCATGGCAACGCCGGATTCTTAACCCAATGAGCAAGGCCAGGGATTGAACCCGCAACCTCATGGTTCCTAGTCAGATTCTTTAACCACTGAGCCATGACGGGAACTACTTGAAATTATTTTTAACATAAAATTTCCCATCTTAACCATTTGTAAGCACACAGATCAGTGGTATCAGGTCCATCCACACGGTTGAACAACCATCACCACCATCCATTTGGAAGAAAGCATTTCTGCCACACTCTAATTAGTAACATATTACACAACTGATGGCAACTTGTTCTTCATAAGGGACAGTGCTGTGGTCACTGTAAACAAAATGCTCCCCTTGGAGTTCCCACTGTGGCTCAGCAGGTTAAGAACCCGAGATAAGAACCCAGCTTGGAGTTCCCCTTGTGGCGCAGCGATTAACGAATCTGACTAGGAAGCATGAGGTTGCGAGTTCAATCCCTGGCCTTGCTCGGTGGGTTAACAATCTGGCGTTGCCGTGAGCTGTGGTGTAGGTCAGAGACGCAGCTCAGATCTGGTGCTGCTGTGGCTCTGGCGTAGGCTGGTGGCTACAGCTCCAATTTGACCCCTAGCCTGAGAACCTCCATTAAAAAAAAAAAAAAGAAGAACCCGGCTAATATCCATGAGGATGCGGGTTCAATCTCTGGCCTCAATCTTGGGTTAAGGACCCCGTGTCACCATGAGCTGTGGTGTAGATCGCAGACACAACTCAGATCTGGCATTGCTGTGGCCATGGCGTAGGCCAGCAGCTGTAGTTCCAGTTCAACCCCTGTTCTGGAAACTTCCATATGCTGCAAGTGATGTCCTAAAACGAAGGCCAAAAAAAATGCTCCCCTGAGAAAGCCCACATCCAGCAAGGCCACACTGAAAAGTTCCCCGCTTCTCGGGAACACCTTCCACCCCAGCTCAGAGGGAAAGCACAGCACCCATAGGGGCCCAGGCATGGGTGGCGCCCTGCCTTCCTTCCAAACTTGGGCCCCAGGCCAGAACGTGATCAAGCAGCAATTTCTCTGGACTTTGTGCTGTAATCTGTAAGATGAGATCCGTAAGCTAGGTGACCTCTAAGATCCCACTGGCTTCTGAATGGATGACCGTGTGACCGAATGACACAAATTTGGGTTGGGGTTTAATGGGCTACAGAGAGACGTCATGACACCTCTTCTGGGTTTATTGGGAGGTAAGATGTTTTCACTTGACTAGGTTAGGGGAAGTCCTGCCCAGAATCACTAGTCATTGGGCCATTCTCTCAAGAACATGAACTCTTTGATCAAAGAGGAAGGACCAGAAAGGGCGTGTGGCCCATCCAAGGGCACACAGCAACACAAGGGGCTCTACTCTGCAGTCTCCAGTCGCTCCCAGGTTTCTGCTTGCCTGGGGACAGGCTGCATCCAGAAGCCGGTCCTTCTGATCACACTCTGAGCCTGACTCTGCCTTCGGGTCCCTAGGAGGGGGAGCAGGGCTGGAGGGATTAGAGAAGAGTGATGGAGTGGGGCTGGAGGACCCCCAGGCCTAAGAGTCTCCTAGAGCCCAGGCCAGAGAGGCACTGAGGGCAGGAGGTGGCACTGCCCAGATTCTGGGCTGAGTGGGCACCGAGGCCAGAGCGTCACTTATTGCAGCCTCCCCGTGCCTGCACAGCTCACTGCCCCACAGAAATGCCACTCCCCACCCGTGGCCTGAGTGATCCAAGCTTCAGAGGGTACCTAGAGCCTGTCACAGTTTTTGGGACACTGACAAGTAAGTTTGAAGAGTCATAGTCTCCCCCAACCTGAGTGTAAATAATGCTATTAATGACAGGTGATATTAATTGCCAGCCGACTGCGGGCCAGGCACAGCTCTGAGCACTTTCCGTACTTTAGTTCATTTCATTCAAACCCCAAATCCATGTAAATTTATTATCCCCTTTTGAAATCACAGAGATGGACCATGGAATACAAGTCCGCAGCTTCCTCAGTTGACCCCAGGTTGACTCCATCACCCGAGGCCAGGGTCCCAAACGTCAATGAAACCACCCCCTGCCTCCAGGCTATGGGAGCTGCTATTTGGCTGGGGTTCCGGGAAGCAGGGGAAGCTTAACGTCTTAGGGGTGACTGACCGCAAGAAGGCGAGCACGGGGAAGACACAAAACCTTTATGCCTTGGAAGGTTCCCATCACAGCCAACCAGCTGTTTTCCATCCCCTGCAAGAAGGAATAATCGGAGGTCAGACAGCAGGAAGAACTACCCGAGGACTAGAAGGGGCAGTGGCGCTAACTCTCTCTCTTAGGGTCAGTTTCGTGAGGCGTTGACCCCGCCTTGGCCAACAGCTGGAATCAGAGGGGTTTGGCGCCATCCCCTGCAGAAGCCCCATAGGACGGTGGGGGCGGGGGGAGGCCCCCGGGCAACCGAGGGAACAAACACGGAAAACTAGGGGACGACGTCAGCCCTTATCTGGAGCTCATTAATAGGGAACATTAGTCAGCTGTGAAGTTCCAGATGGGGTGATAGGCATGCTGCAGGCAGGGGTGGGGAGTGGGGGGCAGGAGGCAGCCACAGCGGAGAAGAGGTCTTGGCGCAAACTCCACCCGCATCTCACGTGCCCAAATCCACAACGCGGGGGCCCTATAAATGCCCACGGCCAGCCTCCCCAGAGACCCTGAGAGAGAGAGAAACAGAGAGAGAGCCGCAGGCTTCCCGCCCCTGAGACCGCTGGGCCGGCCACGGCGGGCTCCCCAGCATGTGGGAGCTCCGGTCCATAGCCTTCTCCAGGGCAGTGTTTGCAGAGTTCCTGGCCACACTCCTCTTCGTCTTCTTCGGCCTCGGCTCGGCCCTCAACTGGCCGCAGGCCTTGCCCTCTGTCCTGCAGATCTCCATGGCCTTCGGCCTGGCCATAGGCACCCTGGTGCAGGCTCTGGGCCACATCAGCGGGGCCCACGTCAACCCTGCCGTGACTGTGGCCTGCCTGGTGGGCTGCCACGTCTCCTTTCTCCGAGCTGCCTTCTACGTGGCTGCCCAGCTGCTGGGGGCCGTGGCCGGGGCGGCTCTGCTCCACGAGATCACGCCACCAGACATCCGAGGGGACCTGGCCCTCAATGCCGTGAGTAGCCAGAACTTCATCCTTTCCTCAGGGATGCAGAGGAGTTCCCATTGTGGCTCAGGGGTTAAGGAATCCGACTAGGAACCATGGGGTTGTGGGTTCGATCCCTGGCATTGTTCAGTGGGTTAAGGATCTGGCGTTGCCGTGAGCTGGCTCGGATCCCAAGTTGCTGCGGGATTAGATCCCTAGCCTGGGAACCTCCATATGCCGCAGGTGTGGCCCTAGAAAAGACAAAAAAAAAAAAAAAATCAAGAGCGTGGGGAGTCCCTTGTGAAGGATGAGATGGGAAGGACCAGACTAGGGTGAGGGTCTAAGTGAGGAGAGAGACAGAGAGAGGCAAGGGGGGTGGGCACGGGGTTGGGGGGCAGAAATGCTGGAGCCAGGAACGTGGCTGCCATAGGAGAGTCAGGAAGAAGGAGCAGTCATGTCACAGCAGAGGCTGGATACACACGGATGCTGGCACCTTCTGCCCTGAGTCCCATGGAGGAGGAGGAGTATCAAGCTTTCTGCTGATCAGTGCCTGCGTCACAGTGAGGGCTGCGCTAGAACTTGGTACAGGACAGGATCCCAAAACAACCGTGCTTTCTAAGCTGGGAGGAACCGCCCAGGGCTAGTCGCCAGCATCTTCTTGAAGGAAGAAGGACCCAACATTTCTTCAGCATCTACCGCGTGCAGGCTCCTTGGCAGGGGCTCCTCACAAACCACATGCTGGCCGTACTCCACAACGGCCCTGCGACAGAGGGATAAGAAGCACATTTCTTTCTTTTTTTCTCTTTTTTTTTGTCTTTTGTCATTTTAGGGCCACACCCACGGCATGTGGAAGTTCCCAGGCTAGGGGTCTAATCAGAGCTACAGCTGCCGGCCTTCGCCACAGCCACAGCAACGCGGGATCCGAGCCGCATCTGCAACCTACACCACGGCTCACGCAACGCCAGATCCTTAACCCACTCAGCGAGGCCAGGGATCGAACCCGCAACCTCATGGTTCCTAGTCAGATTCGTTTCCACTACACCACGACAGGAACTCCAAGAAGCACATTTCTTAAGGACATGGAAGCTGAGGCTCAGAAAAGGAACAGACCAGAGCCAGCCTTCAAACCCAGCTTTGACTGCAAAACCCATGATCTTTTCACCCGACCAATTTCCTCTCCCTGAGCCACCATCTAAGTCCTGTTTTGCAAGCAAGGAAACTGAGGCTCAGAGAAGGGAGGTGACAGGCTAAAAGTTCTTTAGTGGGTCAATAGCAGAGAAAACACCGGAACCCAGGGGAAAGGTGAAGGGACAAGTTCTCTTCAGAACTTGGAGAAGGTCCCCAGAGCCCAGAAGCTAACTGCTGATTTTAAGAACAGTGCCTTAGAGTTCCCGTCGTGGCTCAGTGGTTAACGAATCCGACTAAGAACCATGAGGTTG
>PVHT021183646.1:2758252-2844444 GCA_004024745.2 Catagonus wagneri | reverse complement strand
ACAGTGACTTATCAGCTCCGCGGCCACTTCAGGAGCTGACAGTGATATGCAACCCCTCCCCTTCCCCTGGGTCAGTGCAAGGACTGAGCCTCCGAGCACTTGCGTGGGAAGGGAGAGTCCGTGTTCCCGCCACACAGCCCCCTATCCCAAGCCAGGTCAGTAAGTCTCTCTTTCATGCATCCATCTCCTGCATTTCTTAGCCTTCTCAATCCCCGGGCCCCTGGATAAGAGCTCTGATGTCTCGGAAGAATCCTGCACAGTTTCTGTGGCAACCCTCTTCTGCACAGGTGGCCTTCCTCACGGAAGGGCCAGGGACGTCCCAGCTGGGGGACTTCTCTCTTCTTCCAAACCGAAAATACAATGAGGCTGAGGGCAGAGAAAAGGCTAGAGTGGCCACGATGGTGGACAGACTAAGAAGAGTGACCTTCCACTGAGAACGAAGTTAATTCAGTTTGCAGCAAGACGAGGGCCAGTTAGACCGAAAGGGGAGCTTCCTGAGAGCATGACCAAGAAAGCCTCACAATGAGTGGTTGGGGAATCTCCTCGAAGAGCAGGGCGATGGGAGTGCTAAGGGGCCATGGGGACCCGCAGTCCTGTTCCTCCGTCATCTCACAGGTGACTGGGGTCCTCAGAAGGGAAGGATCAGGGACACTCCCCCAAGACACTGCTCAGCACTGATCATCTTGAGGAACAGGGGAGAACCTTCCTGGCTGGAATGGGGCGGCAGTGGGGCTGACTGGTCCTGAGGCTGATGAGAGCTAGATGACCCCCATGGCTGTCCTGGGTGTGCTCTGAGGTCACTGGAAAAGCCAGTCTGTCCACCAGGAAGTTACCATTGATGCACACTTGCTCTGGGCCAGGCCAGATTTCATCTCGTTCTTGGTACAACAGCATAAGGTGAATTCTGTGATGCTCCACCCTGAGGGCTAAACTGAAGTTCAACATTCAATTGTCAAATCACAGAACCAGCGTCAGCACCTGGAGACGGACCCAGCCCTGTCTGACCCCAAACCCCTGCCTGCACTGTCTCCCCTGGGGCAGTTGTTTACCAGAGGAGAGGGGGCTGAGCGCTGTCCTCGCCATTTCCAGTCCTCACACAGTCCTCCAGGAGCCATTCTCCTACCCCCATTTTACAGGAAGACAAACTGAGGCTGAAATAAATAGGGTCCCACAGCAAGTCGGAGGCTGCAAAGTGCCTTCGAAGCTCTTTGCTCTAGGCACCGACATTGGAAGGCAAGGTGGGTTGAGGTTAGACTCTAGAGAGACCTATGAGTAGCAGACCGACGGCTAGGGGTGGGGGTTCAGGGCCTGGAGAAGGAGTGTGGGAGCTCAGAACTGTCACAGCTCTACCGGATGCAGTGCCCAGACCCAGAGGGCAGGGCGTAGGGCACAGGATGACAAAACCCAAAGAGAAATCCAGGACTGGGTGCGGCCTAGTTACAAAATCGCCTCTTTGCTCAGCCCCAAGTTCTCCCATTACCCAAGGCAAGGTCTGCGAGGACCATGGGCACCCCACGTGGGCGTGGGGGCATCAGAGAACAGGGTTCCAGCACCCTGGCCCCAGCCTCAACAGGATGTTCAGGAGCAAACCGCCAGGGCAAACCTGAGGCCTGAAATGCGGTGTGGAACAGACAAAGGTTAGAGTAAAGAGCTGTAGACTGGATTCATGGCTGGGCTGGGGGGAGGGCACGCTAGCTCCATCCCCAGAGCTAGGTCCCTAGATCTGGTCCCTGGGAGCCTTTTGACCAGAGGCGGAAAGACCACAGGCCTCTCATTACACCATATCTTATGGCTTAGAGAGGAAATTCTTCCTGTTACCTGGCCTAAAGTTTCCTGCTGCAATCAAAACCATTTCCCTCCTTGCTCTTTGGGAAACAGAAATTCTCGATCCTTTTCCTCTTAGATTGAGGTCACACAACCCCAGCCCTCAAACCTAATGGGATATGGAGTCAGTTTCCCTACCTTTGGCCTCGGGTCCACAAGCAGCCATGGGGTCCATCCCCCTGCCTTTGGGCCACAGCTCAGGACGAAGCCATCAGCAGCTGGGGCTAAGGTGGCTGGGGAGCCCCTGTGTTCTGGTTCAAAGCCCAGAAGCCTATGGGAGCCCTGAATGCAGGTGGGTAGGAAGGTGGCGCCAGGGTGGGGCGCGTGCTCAGTGTGTCCCCTCCACTTGTTCTCTGTCCCCAGCTCAGCAACAACTCGACAGCTGGCCAGGCAGTTACTGTGGAGCTTTTCCTGACCCTGCAGCTGGTGCTCTGCATCTTCGCCTCCACCGACGAGCGCCGTGGAGACACCCTGGGCACCCCTGCCCTCTCCATCGGTTTCTCTGTGGTCCTGGGCCACCTCCTTGGGGTAGGTCCTGGCCACTGGTTCCAGCAGACACGCAGACCTTTCCCCCAAAGAAACAGACCCACAGACCACTCTAGAGACAGATATACAGAACTCCCAAGAGGGACAGACACATGAACCCACCCCAGAGGTTTGACTCCCAGATACTACAAAAGGGCAGATATCACTCCAGTGTCAGATGAACAGTGAGCCTTGTAACCCTCTCTTTTTTTTTTGTCTTTTTGCCATTATCTAGAGCCATACCCACGGCATATGGAGGTTCCCAGGCTAGGGGTCTAACAGGAGCTGTAGCTGCCAGCCTTTGCCACAACCACAGCAACACGGGATCCGAGCCACGTCTGCAACCTACACCACAGCTCACAGCAACGCTGGATCCTTAACCCACTGAGCAAGGCCAGGGATCGAACCCGCAACCTCATGGTTCTTAGTGGGATTCGTTAATCACTGAGCCACGACGGGAACTCTGAGCTTTGTAACTCTTACACGAACTTAATTGTCCACCACGTGGATTCTCTGGAGGCTGAGGTCAAGCACTGGAAAGGGGCGCACAGACTCCCTGCCCACCCTCACCACCCTGCCCTCCCTGACCCCTTCCTCCCACTGCAGATCCACTATACTGGCTGCTCCATGAATCCCGCCCGCTCGCTGGCTCCGGCTGTTGTCATCGGCAAGTTTGATGACCACTGGGTAATGGCTGAAACCTCCCTGCCTCCTCCTCCCCCGGAAATCCATACCAGCAAGAGCTGGAAGAGAGTGGGGTGGGATCAGCCAGCCTTCCACAGTCCTCCCCCTGAGGCCCCGGGGGGAACCTTGGGTCCAGGTCTGACGCCAAAGGCTCAGTTTCCACATCTTTAAGTGAGGATAAGAGCAGTTATGACTTCGGCTTTTCGGAAAGACTGAGGTTATCGGTATAAAACAGATGACGCAGTGCCTTAGAACTCGATCAATGGCAATATTTATACTGGATAATGTATTTCTTTTATTTAGCACTTATCTCGTACTTAGTATGTGCCAGGTCTTATTCCAAGTGCTTTGCAAACATTGACTCATTTAGCTTTCACAACAACCCTAGGAGGTAGGTATTATTACAATGGGGACACTGAGGCACAGAAACTTAGGTATTATTACAATGGGGACACTGAGGCACAGAACCTTGTCCGCGTTCACCCAGGCAATCTGCTCCGAATTCGCGCCCTCAGCCTCCAGCTGACAAGTTTTCCCAGCAGCTCGCTGGCAGCTACTAATGACACCGGGACGCGTCTGATCACAGTCCCCACGTGAGGCGTCCCTCCCAACACGAGGTGGGGGAAGAGCACGTCCCGGGCCACCCGCGAGCCGCCCTCTCGCTCTCCCCCCAGGTCTTCTGGATCGGACCCCTGGTCGGCGCCATCCTGGCCTCCCTCCTCTACAACTACGTCCTGTTCCCGTCCTCCAAGAGCCTGTCGGAGCGCCTGGCGGTGCTGAAGGGGCTGGAGCCGGACACCGACTGGGAGGAGCGCGAGGTGCGGCGGCGGCAGTCGGTGGAGCTGCATTCACCGCAGAGCCTGCCGCGGGGCAGCAAGGCCTGAGCGCGCCAGACCGGGCTGGGGCTCGGGGGGAGCTCGGGTGACCGCCGCCACCCCCGCCGGACCTCCTCTCCCCAGGTCCGAAGCTGGCCCCCAGCGCAGAGTAGCTGCTTCCAGAAGGCGCCGCGGCCAGAGCTGCGCGGGTAGCGGTGAGCCTGGCAGATCCCCTGCCCTGAGGTTACATACAGGGCAGCGAGCAGGGTAGCCCACCCTCTGGCGCCTTGCAGGGAGCTGGGACTTGAGCTGGGGAGGGAGGGCTAGAGAGCCTGCGAGGTGTATGGGGGAGGGGGTCGGGGGAGGCGCACACCCCCCCCCACCTTGGAGGGGACCGGGTCTGGGTGCATCAGGTTTTGCTAGTTCAACACCCCCCCGCCCCCAGTGCCTTTTTGTCCCCAAGTGCAGGGACGTTCTTGCTCCTGAGTGTGAGCAGGTGTGCCCTGTGGCGATGCAAGTGTGCAATGAATGGTTGGCCACCTCTCACTCCCCTCTGGCCCCTCCCTCTCCCACCTGCAATAAATCCACTTCCTCTGCAGTGGATGAGTCCTTGCCGCCAGCCCTCCCCGGGAGCTCTAAGTGTGCTCCTCAAGAGAAGGGAGGAGGAGGGTCTGGAGGTCACTTTGAGGGGGCTGGAGAGAGGGCGTTGATTTCCAACCCCTACCCTGCCCCTTCTGGAAAATTCTCCCAAGCTGCAGCCCTGGGTCCTCAGACTTGCCAGGACCCGTTGCCAGAGGCAGTGAGTATCACCCAGAAAGCAGCTCCCCCAATGCGGCCTCCAGGAACAAGGAGAGTTGAGGGGCTGAGGACCTTCCCACCATTAGAGAGAACCTCACCCAAGGAGGAAGCGGGGCATACGTGGGCATGCCGCACAAGTGTACAGGCGACTCCATCTCCAGGGGGGCTCCAGACCCAGAGATTAGCCTCCCACTGTGGCAGAGAAAACAAAAGCGCTTTGTGGGCCTCAGGCCTTTGTCTGGGAAGAGGGGGAGATTTGCAACTAGACACTTCTTGAAAGGAGACACTCCGTTTCGCAAGGGAGCCCTGTCGCCCAGCACACACCTATGGCCGGCTGGGCAAGGCGCTCGGGCAGGAAACCACAGGCACCAGGCAACACCCCTCCATCACCCATCCTACAGCCAGCCCCCCTCCTCAGGCAGCAGCTCTCCCTCCCCTCTCTCCCTCACACCCCCAGCTCCAGTGGTCCCACCTGAGGACATTATTATGGAGAGAGTGGCCTAGCACTCTCAGAACCCAGGAAGGGCAATGACTTGTCCAGGTAGAGGCAGTTCTATTTCTAGAGCTGGGTTTCTAAATTTCCAGGCCAATGCTATGGTTCTCAAACAAGATTAACTGGGATTAAGTAGATGATGCATGTAAAGATGCTGTGTGAACTGTAATTCCTCATATCATTATCACGCATTGTTGGAATCGTTTCGCTATTTCTACTTCCTGGGGGGAGAACACAGAAGGGACCTGACCCTTGGCCTCCTTTATTTGGTGGCCAAAGCAAAGGAGAGCTCTGGGGCCCCGAGCTGTGAGGAGGAGATGGGTGTGGGGCTGGCCCCATGCTGGTCCAGCGTCTTCACCGCTCCCAGCTCTGAGCACACACTGACTGTTTTCCCCTCCCTTCTCCTCACCACCCAGCCCGTCCATCTCCCCCTCCTCTCCAACCTGCCACATAGCTAACCTAAGAATCGCACCTTGAGCCCCCTTCGCCAGGCTCCGATGCCTCCATGATGTCAAGGCTTCTCTCCATGTCTGTCCCACACGGCACCAAGCACCACTGCGCGCCAGAGTTTCCAGCCCCTCGGGCCCTCCGCTCCCTCCGGAGACAGACTTCGCATGACGAGCACATCCCGGGCCCACTTCCTCATCTGTGTGCTTTTCTGTCTTCTTTGACCAAACCTCCCTTTGGGCTGGAAAAACCCTGCCCTGGGCCACAGGGGCTACGGAGATGGCTCTGCAAACCCTTGACTGCTGATGACAGTCACTGGCCTCACCACCAGGGGAGGGGTCGGGTCAGAGACCAAAGTGACCTCCGGGGCTGTATTCCTGGCAGCTGACTGTCCCTGCTCTGGAAGTTCAAAGGCACTGAGCTGTGAGCCAAGCCTGGATGTGTCTCCGGTACTTCACCCCCCCACACACACACACACCTATCCCCAGAAGATCCCTCTAGAAGTTGCCAGGAATGTGTATGTCTGTCCCACCTCCAAGACTGCATTTCCCCCCAGACTAATGGTGAGAGCCCCATCACTTCCAGCACCAATTGCCTAGATTTGGGTCACTAAGGTCAGAGGTCAAAGCAGGATTCAAGTGATGGGGGCGGAGGGGAACTGACACCTATTAAGCATCTCTCATGTCCCAGTTTCTGTGCTGGATGCTGTACATGCATTAGCTCACCTAATCCTCCTAAAACTTCGGGCAGGTCAGGGAAGGACCACAGCCTGCAGCCAGACTGGGTTTTACTTTTTCCAAAGTGTTCCCTGATCTTTGCCTGTGATTATCTCCCAGCCCCAGGAGAGAAACTGAGCAAACGCCATCCTTTCCATTTGAAGCTGAGGCTGAGGCTCAGAGGCTGGTCTAAAGTCACACAGCTGTATATAGTGGAGCTGGGACTTGAACTCAGGACTTCTTATTCCAAATCCCATGATCTTCCCACTCCAAAGTCACCCCTGGGCCCCTCCTGGGAGCCCCTGGCAGAAACCAGAGCACCCAACCTGGCCCGTCCAGGCCAGCCCACTGTCACCTTGGGGAGGGCCACAGCCGCGTAGGGAGAAAATGACAAGGAGCACGGGCTGGCTTCTACCCTTGAGGAGCACCTGGTCTGGAGGAGGGTGGAGGTCAAATACCCTCCAGACCAGACAGACCCAGGGCAGCATGGGGGCGGGTGGCCAGACCTCCGGGTCCCAGCTGCCACTCTCCCTGTGCTCCCACTTTGTGCCAGATGACTGTGCACCTGCACGCGTCGCTTCAGTATTGTGTGTGTCTTTAAGCTGGGATTCTGGATCTGGGCAGCTCCTCCCAGCTAGATTGTGAGCCCTCTGAGGGCAGGGCTCCTTCTGGTTCTTGCATGGCTTCCTGCCTCTCCATCCTCCCTCCTCTGCCTTGTCTAGCGCAGTGCTCTGCATGTAGTAAATGCTCAATAAGTGCTCATTTGCCAATAAATGCTATTTGTTTCACAACATAGAAATGGTCCACACATCCCAGGTGCCAGAAGACAGCCCGGGGTCTCTGGTTTGTCCAGAGTTCCCCAGAGGTACTGCTAGGAATGGTGCAGAGGGGGTGTCACCACCGAATAAGCTCAACTAGGGGAGTTCACGTTGTGGCGTGGTAGAAACGAATCTGACTAGGAACCATGAGGATGCAGGTTCGATCTCTGGCCTCGCTCAGCGGGTTGGGGATCCGGCGTTGCCATGAGCTGTGGTGTAGTTTGCAGACGCGGCTTGGATCTGGCACTGCTGTGGCTGTGGTGGTGTAGGCTGGTAGCTGTAGCTCCGGTTTGACCCCTAGCCTGGAAACCTCCATATGCTGCAGGTGCAGCCCTAAAAAGGCCACATAAAAAAGAAAAAAAAGGAAAACTCAACTAGGAGGGCTGCAGTAGCCAATTCCCACTGTCAACCTGGCCAAAAGGGTCATGTGGGGCTCTGTGACCCAGGTGGCACTGCAGGGAGGGCACTGAGACATGGGCTGGGTGTGTGCCCTCCAGTGAGGGCCAAGGACAGCCCCTTTTGGTCCCCTCGTGCTGACCGTAGAGCCAGGTTGGGAAGTCAGAGCAGGGAACCCAGGGGCTGGGACAACCCCTGACACCCAACATGTCCAGAACCACCTGCCGCTCTTCTCCGCAGGCCTGCCTCTCCCACAGCCCCCCACCCCCGTCTCAACTGCTGGCAACTCCATCTTTCCAGGTGCTCGGGCCAAAAGACTTATCGTCTCTGACTCCTCATTCTCACACCCACCCCTGACTCCATCAGGGAATCCTGTCAGTTCCACCTGCCGAGGGTTCTAGCATCCCACCCTCCCGCCTTCAGCGCCCCCCGCCCTGACCCCCGGCACAGGGCCAAGCCAACAGCTCGTTCCCCCATTCCTGCGCCTCCCATCTCAACATAGCAACAGAGGCTGAAGCCCACACCCGCCGCCGCTCAGCGGCTCCCTCATTCTCTCCAGGGAAGCCTGCGGTCCCTCCGGTGCTGTGACAAGGTCCGCCCTCCCTTGCTCTCTCTGCTCCAGCAACCCCGGCTGCTCCCTCTGCCTGGAATCTTTGTCACCCGATACATGCACGGTTCCTTCCCTCTCCTCTTCCGATCTGCTCAGATGCCACCTTCTCAGTAAGACCTCGCTGACACCCACTTACAACTGCAAAGAACCAGTCCCCCCTTAACATATTCCATTTTCCCACAGCACTTAACCAGAGTCTATCACACTATGTAATTCCCATACATCCACCGTGTGTTGTCTGTCTCTTGTCACTGGAATATTAGCTCCACAAGGCAGAGACACTGTCTGCTAGCTAATGGATGTGTCCTCAGTGCCTAGAACAGTGCCTGGTATGTAGGAAGTGCTGAATAAGTCTTTGTGAAATGAATGAATGAGTCAGTGAATGAATGACTCTTCCCCAAAGCTGGGGTATGTGGAGTCTTGGGAGCAACACCTGCGGCCAATCACTCTACCATTTCTACTCCCAGCCCAGACCTGCTCCCAGGGAACCAGGGGGGTGCATATCAGGAGAGGAGGGAGCCCCCACCCCACCCCGAGAGCTTCAACTCTCCCTGCCACACACAGGAAGAGCCACCTCCCAGCCCAGAGAGGCTGCAGCGAAGGATCCCTCTGGGCTTGGCAGGGCACGGCCCAAGAGCTCAGGGCAAAGACAATCCCAGCATAGAGGTGCTCCCGTGACCACGCGGGAACAGAGTGACCCTGATGGTTAGAGCGAGGTGGAAGGACCTCAAGCACAGGCCTAGGAAACGTTAACCAGCTGCCATCTGAGCAACCTGGACAGACAGGGTCTCTTTTCTTCATCTACTCTAGGTCACCCCTGACAACCCTGTGGGTCCCCTCTCAGGTCACAGCATGACCCTAGGCAAGACAAAACCTCTGACTCTGATTTTCCTCACGGGTAGCTCTGAATTAAATCACACTGTGGAGGCCAAAGCCATGTGTTAGCCGTAAAGGACAGGCTCAGATCCTCAAGTAGGAGCTTTCTTCCCCTGGTGGCACTGCCGAGTCCTTCCCACTCCGAGATGGTGCCATCTGAGACCTGTGGATTCACAATGGTGCCCGAAGAGAGGGTGACAGAGAAGGTGGAAGGGTGCAGACCTGAGGCAAGTTCAGCAGTGAAAAGGCTTGGCCCCCAACGGCCTCTGGGGCCATCAGGGTCATTGTTGCAGTCTGTACCGGGTCTGCATTTGATCCCTGAGCCCCAAGCCCAGACGAAGATCCTGAATACAGCTGCCATGCTCTGCCAGGGGCAGGGCCCCAGAACGCACGGCAGAAGGGATAGACAGACCTCCTGCCTTAAGAGGAGAGACCTGGAGAAGAGCTGCTCCAGCAGGAAACCCGGAGCAGAGCAGGGAACAATAGTGAGGTTTCTTCTGCCCCTGTTTTCTTTGGCCTCTTAGCTGCCAGAGCCCAGAGCCGCTCCTCCCGGTCCTTGGCTTTCCTCCGGGCCCCTCCCCTGAGCCCCCACCCAGGCCTGGCAGAGGTGCACTGTTCTCTCCCTCCGCTGCACCCTCCTGCTTCCCTCCACACAGAGCCCTCAAGGGACTTTTAAAATTACAGTCACAGGAGTTTCCACTGTGGCTCAGCAGTAATGAACCTGACTAGTATCCATGAGGATGCGGATTCAGTCCCTGGTCTCCCTCAGCGGATTAAAGGATCCGGCGTTGACGTGAACTGTGGTGTAGGTCAAAGACGCGACTTGGATCTGGTGTTGCTGTGGTTCTGGCGTAGGCCGGCAGCCATAGGTCCAATTCGACCCCTAGCCTGGGAACCTCCATATGCCACGCGCGCGGCCCTAAAGAGACAACAATAAAATAAAATCACAGTCACAGCTTGAGGAAACCTTACTGAACCTCACTCTGTGCCAGGCATGGTGCCAAGTGCTTCCCAAGGACACGTCACGCTAGTGGTGGTGGGGTCTTTAGCGCAGCTCCACTCCTGGGAGCCTGGGGATGGGTCCCTGCCCCTCGCCCCAGCCCTTGAGGGCCCTCCAGCCTCATTCCCCACATGCCAAGAGGGAGGAGGGGGAGGGATGGGTGGAGAATTGCTGGGTGCTCAGAGGGAAGGGGCAGGTACAGCAGGGTGGGTGGGACTGGAAGAAAGTGTCACCCAGTCCAAGCGTGAGAGGACCTGACTTTGGGGCAGCTGCGAAAAACCACATGTAAGACAGACAGACATGGAAAATGATGTAGAGACAGACAGAAACAAAGTCACAGAGAGTAAAAGCAATGGGAAAAGGTGAAACGGAGGATATAGAAACAGATAGAAACAGAGATGAATAGAGAGACTGAGACAGAGAGTAAGGCTAAGGCTGTAAAAGAAAGAAGGAAAACAAGAGACATTGAAAAGACAGAGACAGGGAGCCTGGGGTCAGAGAGGAGCCTAAGAGACAGACAGACAGAGAGAGAGACAGAGACACAGAGACATAGAGAGGAAGAGAGCCACAGAGGGAGAAGGCCCTGGGGACTGAAGGGAGAGACCAAAAAAAAAGACAGAAAAATATAGGCAGACAGGTTTGGAGAGAGACACTGAAGGAGAAAGAGGAGAGGCAGAGGGAGCTCAAGAGGAGAGAAATCTAGTCGGAGTGGGGGTCTGACAAGGAGACTAAGGAGCAGGAGGAGGAGAAGGAAAACCTGAGATCCAGAGTCGCGGGCTCCAGCAGGAAGACAGCAGAGGAGACCAGGACCGGGCACGGGAGGCCAGGGGTGTGCTTACCCCCCACACTGCGGCCCCCAGGCCCCAGGTCCTCTTCCCTGTCTCCAAACAAAATCCCACCCGGTCACGACCCCTCCCGCCCTATGGACAAAGTGAACTCACGGCCCAAACCTCCTACGGGGACTCGCTGGGATCGCCAAGAGGCTGGGACGCAGAGGAGGAGGAGAGGGCGTCTCTTGGGGTCCCGCCGCCTCCTCCCAGGACTGCCAGGCTACTGGGCCACTGGGCGTCGAGGACTGCCGAGTCTCGGGCAGGCTGACACGGTGCCCGCTTTTCCCAAACACCCCCCCCCCCTTCAGAACGGGAAGCCTGCCAGGCCCGGGGCCGGGGAGAGGCCCGCGACGGCCGGACCGCCCCGCATGGCCCTGCCCGGCCGCCCGCCCCCGCCACCGGCCCGCAGGGAGCTGAGTGGCGGCGGCGCTGTCCTCAGGGAAGAGCATCATTCCAGCCCTGCCGGGGTTGAGGCAGGGTCAGAATGCCGGAGTCACAGGAGGAAAAGGAGGAGCTGGACCCAGGGCCCGAAGAAAAGAAAAGGGGAAGACCACGGCTGGGGATAAAAACGCGCGGAGGTCGGTAGGACGGAAGACCCCGGACCCGGCAAAGTCTCCCGGGGAGCCCGGGACAGACAGCGCGGAGGAGAGCGCGGCAGCCGTTTGGAGCGCACCATGCGCGGTTCCCAGGCTGCCGGGCCGGTCTACACCGCCGGCTGGGTCAGGTGGGAGGAGCGGGCGGGCTGCTGCCCCGGGCAGGGGGCGCGCGGGGCCCGGGGCAGCGGCCAGACGGCGGCGGCCGCGAAGGTCCCTCCCCGCGCGCCGCGCCGGCCCCCGGGCGCCGCCGGAGCCGCCCACTGCCCCCCCGCGCCCGCCCCGCCGCCCGCCGCCCGCCCTCTATATAGCGCGCCCCCGCCGGGCCGGTGCCAGGCCGCTAGTCAAGCCGTGGGCGCCGGAGAGCGCGCCGCGCCCGCTAGGCAGCCCCCCGCCCCCAGCACCGCTGCCCCGACGGGCGCCCGCAGCCGCGGTCCCCGCCGCCGCGCCACCATGAAGAAGGAGGTGTGCTCTCTGGCCTTCCTCAAGGCCGTGTTCGCAGAGTTCCTGGCCACCCTCATCTTCGTCTTCTTCGGCCTTGGCTCGGCCCTCAAGTGGCCCTCGGCGCTGCCCAGCATCCTGCAGATCGCGCTGGCCTTCGGCCTGGCCATAGGCACCCTGGCCCAGGCCCTGGGGCCGGTGAGCGGTGGCCACATCAACCCCGCCATCACGCTGGCCCTCCTAGTGGGCAACCAGATCTCCCTGCTCCGGGCTGTCTTCTACGTGGTGGCCCAGCTGGTGGGCGCCATTGCCGGGGCGGGCATCCTGTACGGGCTGGCACCTGGCAATGCCCGGGGCAATCTGGCCGTCAACTCGGTGAGTGCCCACGGGGCTGGAGGGTAGGACAGGGACGGTGGGCGTGGGGTGGGCTCCAGACCTGGTCCTCAAGCCCCATCTCTAGAATGGGTGCCGCAGAATAGGCCGGCGCCCACCGTCGCCAAGAAGGCCGCAGCCTTCTAGGAGAAGGAAGATGAGTCTCGGGAGCGAGGTGTGCCTCTCAGCCCGCTCTGGTTCATAGGCACCTCTGCTCCCTGCTCCCCTCGTGCTGCGCCATCCCCACCTCTCTCCTGGTGCCTCCTGCCCCTCTTTTCTTACCCCGAACTTCTGTCTCTTCTCCCGTCTTACCTCTGTGTTCTTCTGTCCTTTGGGGCACCTCACTGCTTCTGTCTGCTCCTCTGTGGAGTGGTCTCGTGGAACCATCAGAGGGAGATGGGCTGTGATCCCAGCTTCGGTGACCCCAGCCTCTCCGGCTGCCCTTTTTCTCGTTCTCATTCCTCGAGAATGGCCATAACCCACCACGACAGGCGGGGGAATGGGGGCTCACCCTTAGAAACCATGCCTGTGACCTTGCTAATGGGATGCCAGTGCATACCGTCTTTGGTGGATATTGGGTCCTGCTCCTGGCCCCCAGCCACCTCCCCCCTCTGGCAGCCCCGGATCCAGCCCCCCTGTCCCATGCAAACCGGGTTCATTAATCAAACACAGAGGAGGATTTTCTCGGCCATTGTCAAGCCGTGAGTCAGCCCCACCGGAGAGACGGGTTTGAGGTTGGCACAGGCGGCGGGTCAGGCACGGGCGGGAGGCGGGCTTGAGCGGTGCAGTAGGCAAACTGGGCAGTGGCCCACAGGAGGGAGGGTAAATGTCAGCTTGTGGGGGTTGGGGGCAGGGCAGAACCAGTGACAGGCCCATGTCCAGGAAGAGCTCCACTCACACTTGCCCTTTGACCACAGGCCTGTGCTCCAAGCTTGGCGCACACCGTGAAGCCTATAGTCTCCTCCCCCATGCGACAGGGCTTGGCTTCCAGAGGCTCCGGGTCTAGGTGTCCTTGGAGACCAAAAGCCCCATCCCCCCAAACGTCTGGCCACAGAGCCAGAAGAAGGCAGGGTTTCTCACGCACCCTCCCCTTGCAGCTCAACAACAACACGACTCCGGGCCAGGCCGTGGTGGTGGAAATGATTCTGACCTTCCAGCTGGCGCTCTGCATCTTCTCCTCCACCGACTCCCGCCGCACCAGCCCTGTGGGCTCCCCAGCCCTGTCCATTGGCCTGTCCGTCACCCTGGGCCACCTCGTGGGGGTGAGCGGCGCTGCCACCCGGCCCCTCAGGGCAACTAATGGGGGGCCCTTCCAGACTAGTGAGCCCCGCGGTTAGGGCCTGGAGTGGGGCTCTTGTGCTCTAAAGCCCCGCAAAACCTCCCTAGCAGGGCCTGGACGGGAGTGAGCTGGGGCGGGAGCAGGAAAACGGAGCCCAAGCCCAGGAGAGAGAGGAGACCAGTGGTCGGTAGGGGCCCATGACGGGAAAGGCACCAGCCTAGGAACTGGGAGACGGCTGGAGACTTGGCTGAGCCCCTGAGCTTTGGGGGGGGGGGTTGCCCTGTGAGAGTCCGAGCCTTGTAGGTGGGGGACAAGTTCTCTGCCTTCCTCACCGCCTCCTTCTCTCTGCGCAGATCTACTTCACTGGCTGCTCCATGAACCCAGCCCGCTCTTTCGGCCCCGCTGTCGTCATGAATCGGTTCAGCTCCTCGCACTGGGTAAGTCTGGGCCCTCCGCTGGCTCCCTGGCAAGGAGGTCCTGGAAACCCGGCCTTGGCAGCCAACAGCTAACAGGACTTTCTGGATGCTGTGGGCCCAGAGCTTGGGGGTGGGCCCGGGAGGGGTGGCTTGAGAGAAAAAGGGATACAGTAGGGGATGGGACGCAGCCAGAACGGGGGCTGGGGTGGACTTAGATGGCAGGGGACCCTGGTTGCGAGGGGGAATACTATGTGTGTCTGTCCCTCTAGGGGAGGGAAAAGGATCGGAACTCTAGCATTGATCTCCGAGGACTCTGTTTCCATCCTTCTCGGGTGTGGGGGAGAGGAAGTTCTGTCTCCTCCGATGTTTTATTTCTCTGTCCCTGTTGACGGAGTGGGGAGAGTCTTCTCTCCTGTGGATCTGTCCCCCTGGACAACCCACCCGTCACCTCCTTTGAGCACTCGTGGTCCCTCTGCAGAGTCACCTCTGTCCCTGCCTACGAGGGACAGGAGTTCTGTCCCTCTCTCTGAGGCTCTCCACGTCTGTTCCCTCGGAAGGTTCACCTGTCTCTCTTTAGGGTGGGGTTGGCGGGGCCCTGTCTGTCCGTCTGCGGGTCTGTCCGTCTCCTTTGAGGATCTAGGTGTCCGTGGTCCACGTCCCCGTCCTGGGGACTGGGGTGTGGGTGTATCTGTCCTGAAGCGGGAGGTCTGCAAGCCCGTGTGCCCGCCTCCTCCGAGAGCCCGCGCCCCAGAGGCCCGGGGCTCAGTGTGCTGACACCGCCTGGTCCCCACCAGGTGTTCTGGGTGGGGCCCATCGTGGGGGCCGCCGTCGCCGCCACCCTCTACTTCTACCTGCTCTTCCCCAACTCGCTGAGCCTGAGCGAGCGAGTGGCCGTCGTCAAGGGCACATACGAGCCGGAGGAGGACTGGGAGGAGCAGCGGGAGGAGCGGAAGAAGACCATGGAGCTGACCGCCCGCTGAGCAGCGTCCCCCAGGGGCCAGCCTCTCAGCCCCCGAACCGCAGGGGAGAAGAAGGAAAGCAGATGACAGCAAAGCTTCCTTCCCCAACCGCTGGGGCCCCTGGGCTGGGGAGGAGGTGCTGGCCCCCAAAGCTGTACAGTTAGAGTCGGGAGCAGGAACACAGGATGGGACTCTCGGGGTGGGGGCCGGGGGCGGAGCTCCGGTGGGCAGGGGGTCTCTCTGGCACAGGGCAGGCAGCTGCAGTGAGGGCAGGCCTCGGGGACCGTGAACACAGGGACGAGTTAGCAGACTGCCGCGGGGCCAGGCCAGGAGGGGGTGGCCTGCAGCCTGCATTCCCACCACCTCCCCAGATCCTCCTCCAGAGCTGGGACGGGGGGCTCCCAGCCCCTGGGATGGCAGGGGCTAACCCTTCCAGGAGCTCCTTGGGAGGGAGGCCGACTGGCTTATTAAATGCTGCCTTATTTATTTCTGCTCAAGGATGCATGGGGTAGGGCCGCTGGTGTTTGGGACGGGGGCTTCCCAATAAACTACTGACATTCATGTCCGGCCTCATCTTGGGACACTCTGGTTCGTCACCTCCCCTCTTCATCATCCCACACCCTCCTCCAGAGTCCCACAGTCCTCGGTGGGAAGACGGGGAAACTGAGGCCAGAGAGTCAGAGAGAGGGGTCTTGGGAGGAGAGAGAGACCAGCTGGAGAAACCGAGCTAGAGGTCAGGGGAGGACAGCGGGAGCAGAAGGGTCCTCCCCGAGTCCTCTGCCTGCTCGCCCCTCCCTTCTCAGCTATGTCAAGTCCCTGCCACTTGAGGAGAGCCTGGCACAAGTGCCCGGGTGTGGCAGGCAGGGTGGAGGCAGCCCCTTGAGATGCCAAGGGGGTGACCAGCCAGGTCTGTCATCGGGGAGGAGACACAGTCCCAGACATCCCTCTCCCCCCGCCCCTCCACGTTCCAAATAGTGCCACATTGGGAGCCCGCGCTCAGAGGAAGCCCCCCACCCCTACCCAGAAGCCATTCCCGGCCCACCTCTTTTCTGGGTCTCCTGCGGCCTGTCTCCTCGGGCCAGCGCTCCCACGCCGTCCCCTCTAGGCCTGTAGCTCTGCCCTCACCTGCTCTGTCCCCTTGCCGCTGACAATCCTTCGGAAACCTCTCTAAACTCACGAGTCTCCATCTCTTAAGCTATAAAGTGAAGAGACAAAAAAACGCTTTCCTGGAGGAGATCCTGTCGTGGCACAGCAGAAACGAATCTCACTGGGATCCATGAGGATCCCTGGCCTCACTCAGAGGGTTAAGGATCCGGCGTTGCCATGAGCTGTGGTGCAGATTAAAGACACGGCTCAGATCCGGCGTTGCTGTGGCTGTGGCGAAGGCTGGCAGCTGCAGCTCTGATTCGACCCATAGCCCGGGAACCTCCATATGCTGTGGGTGCGGCCCTAAAAAGAAAAAAAAAAGCTCCCTGAGTTTTAATTATCTCATCTGAAAATACGGTACCGGTACTCGCTTCATGGATGGTTGTGAGGATAAAATGAGACAATGGATGGAAGGGAAATGCTTGTTCAAACAGGACCAGCACAGCAGGGCAGGTGCTTTGTGGAAAAAAACCAGCACTTCCACAGCTGGGCCCCCCGCCACACCCCAGTTCTGGGCCTCTCCTTTCCTAAGAGTGTTTGAACCTGAGCTCCCCCTTCTCTCCCTACGGTCCTCAGTTTTGCCTTAGACGAGGTAGGGCCAGAAGATGGACTGAGATTGGAAGACAGTGGCTGACAAGGGTCAGTCCCCGGGGCTGGGGGTGAGACTGGCAGAAGCCTCAGCTCCCCTCCTAACTTGAGTCTAGTATCTTTGAACGGGAGCTGCCGCTGGCCCTGCCCTGTCCCGCCTGCCTGGCAGTTTACAGTTAACACCAAAGGGCCTCGACTTGGAGAACCTCAGGCCCCAGTAGAGGAGGTCCCGTCTCAGGTTCCCCACCTGCTGCCTCCGCCCCTGCTCTTTACCCAAGAGCCCGGCGCAAGTGCCAGCTCGCACCAGCAGGGGGGGACCTCGTCCACTGAATCCACCGCTACTGCGGTTCCTTGTCCCTGGAATCCCAGTTCTGGGCTCCAGCCGGATGGGTTGTGGAGGGGTGGGGGGTGGGGGGGCGGAGGACACGGGGAGTCTTTCAGGCCTGGGTCCCCTGTGCCACCCGGAAGCAGATACCCCCCAGTCCTCCCCCACCCCACTCTCTGAAATTGGATGCACAAAAGAGGAAAGTCCCTCCCCGCCCCACCCCCACCCTTTTCCCCTCAGTCCAGGGGCTGCCATTTTCACCAGGTAGGAAAGTGGACAAGGTACATGATGGAGAGACGGAGGAGGACTAGGGGGTAAAGACAGAGCAGACAGAGGGTTGGCCATCTAGATGGATGGGCAGAGGAGGGGTTGCTGCGAGGATGGGCTCTCCCAGCCCCAGTCTGAGCCTCGGCTTCCTCCTCCATCGCTGGTGGATCAGAATTATCAGGCCTCTTCACCCTGCCACTCAAGCAAGGTCCAGCTGAGGCACAGCCGTGACTGGGAGGCTGGTCTCTCCATCCAGCCCAGCAGCTCAGTTCCTTTCTCGGACAGGCTCCAAAGGGAGCATGATGAGGTGAACGGTGAGCCTATGGGGGGACAGACCTTCAGGGTTGGGCGGGACACCCAAGGGACATGCAGGCCCTCCCGAAGGCGAGCGTCGGCCAAGGGCTAGGAGCTGACCGGGTGCCGCGGGCCGGGCTGTTTGGCCAGCAGAGGGCGCTGCGCTCCGTGGTGTCGGATCCTCCCCGCGCGGCTCGGCTCGGGGCTCACAAAGACCTGAGTGCACGGGAGCCCGCCGGCGCGAACCTGGCTCTACACCGGCTGTGCCCAGGGGGCTGAGTCTTCCCAGTATAGACTGCTCACTCCGCGTGTGTGCAGAGCCACACCACCAGGCCGCATTCTCTCGCACAGGGCAGCTCAGAGCCAGACCTGGGTGCCTGACCCCACATGTTCTCCAAGAGGTGCACATGTGTGTCACAGCCAAGCACACACGTGCTGTCATCCCTCTGACCTTCTGCTTCACCTGAAGACAGAACCCAGAAGAGCCTTGATTCTTCTGTAAGCGACTCCCCCTCTCCCCCTCTGTCCAGGGACACCAGTTGTCACCAGATAGGAAGGTGGGCATGGTGACGTGACAGAGATGAAGGAGGATTAGGGGTAAAGGCAGAGACTGGATGGAGGGTTGGCTGTCTAGACAAGTGGGCAGGAGGAGGGGAGCCTGGGAGGCTCAGCTCTCAGCCCCTTCTGAGCCTCAACCTCCTCTTTCCATGTTTTTTGGGGGGATGGGTGAGGGAATAAGTGAAACTTCCTTGCATCCTCCCCTATCTGTCTTGTTTTTTGTTTGTTGTGTGTGTGTGTGTGTGTGTGTGTGTGTGTGTGTGTCTTTTTTGCCTTTTCTAGGGCCACACTTGCGGCATATGGAGGTTCCCAGGCTAGGGGTCTAACAGGAGCTGCAGCTGCCAGGCTTTGCCACAGCCACAGCAATGCGGGATCCAAGCCACGTCTGCAACCTACACCACAGCTCACGGCAACGCCGGATCCTTAACCCACTGAGTGAGGCCAGGGATGGAACCAGCAACCTCATGGTTCCTAGTCGGATTCGTTAACCAATGAGCCATGAAGGGAACTCCGTCCCTGTCTTGTTTTTAATGTCCCTCCTTTTCTCCCCTAGTCCCTTCCTCCTCCTCCTTCTTGCTCCCCTACCCTCTTCAAGCCCTGAGAGAGGACCTCAGTCCGAGCTCACATTGCCCCTAGTGTGTGTGTGTGTGTGTGTGTGTGTGCGCGCGCGCGCGCACACGCGCCTAGGAGATTTAGAGCACACAGGCACCTGACAGGCAGCAGTGGGCAGCCAAGTGTGGGGCTTGACAAAAGCTCCTGGAGCATGAGTGACCTCAAAGTGTGCCTTTAGGGCCCAGGACTGGCTGGGTCTGGGGACAAGCTGGGTGGAGCTGGAGTGAGCCCTGGCCCATGTCCACCTGTCCTCAGGGAATGAAGGAGCTTGTTCCAGGCCAGGCAGGGTCCCAGGAGGCCCTGCTCTAGGCCCGCTAACGACCAGGGCCGCCACTGCCCTAAAGGCTCTCCACCTTCAGGGCCCAGATCAGGGGCCTCAGGTTCTGCCTGTCCTGGACCCTTTCTGTCCCAGCACAGCCCTCAGAGCTGTCCCACTGGAGAGGAGGGGGAGGTGACAACCCTAATAACTAACGTTTTCTGACTGGGAGACACTTTCCTAGGCATCAGCACCTTCACTCCTAACGACCCCTGGGGAGGTGGGAGTCACCATCTCCGCTTTCCTGGCGGGGAATCTGAGGTCATGGGAGGTAAGCACTGGTCAGCGTGCAGAGTACATGGCAGTTTTGTTTTGTTTTGTTTTGTTTTGTTTTGTCTTTTTAGGCCTCACCCACAGCATGTGGAGGTTCCCAGGCTAGGGGTCAGATCAGAGCTAAAGCTGCCGGCCTACACCACAGCCACAGCAACACCGGATCCGAGCTGCATCTGCGACCTACACCACAGCTCATGGCAATGCCAGATCCTTAACCCACTGAGCAAGGCTCGGGGTCGAACCCTGTCCTCATGGATACTAATCGGGTTTGTTAACCACTTAGCCACGATGGGAACTCCCATGGCAGTGTTCAGACGCTTTCACTTTCTTGTCTTACGGAAGGTTCTCAACAGATAGGCATTGCTGCTGTTCGGTGCCTTGTGTGCAGGTGCAGAAACATGCTCGGGAAGATATATGGTGTCTATCCCCAGGCCCTCTGTGACCCTTTCTAAGGAGAGGGAAGGGGAGAGGTGCCCTTGAGGCCCCCTGGGACCGCCCCAAGGCAGGGAACCCCCACCCCGGGTCAGGGAGCACTGTCACCCGCAATGCCCCCACAGCCACACTCCTTCAGTCTTGAGCATTTTTTGAAAGACTCCTTCATGCCAGGAAGCCCGGGAGTCTGCACTGGAACAGTGGAGGCATGGAGGAGGTCAAAGCCAGAAGTAGCTGCTGGCTTTGCCCAGGCCTAGCTTCTCTATGACCCTTGCCCTGACTCTGATAGAGGGGGAAATCGGGGCAGGCTTCATAGAGAAGTTGAACTTGAGCAAAATCTTGAAAGAGAGGCAAAGAGGAAAGGCATTCCAGATGCAGGGTCCCTCCACTGCTCTGTGACTGCCAGGCATGTTAGAAAGAAGCCAGGAGAAGGAGACTCGGCCAAGAGAGGGCCCTAGTCACTCAAAAGGAGCCAAGAGCACAAGGAAGGGCCCCCAGACCCAGACCCAGGAGAAGGGCTGCCTCTTCTTCAGGGTGGCAAGGAAGCTGGTGAAGGCAGGGGGCAGCTGCTGGGTGTGGGGGCAGGCGGAGGTGAGAAGTCTCGCTTGCTGGTTTCGCTTTCTAGGTAGGACAGAGTCATCAGCAAGTCATCAGCTGGAAGAAAGCCAGAGCAGGTTGGGTGTTTGAAGCAAGCGGAGAAGGTTTGAAGCGGGGCTTGGAAGAATGGGGGGCGAGCCGCCTGGGAAGCGTGTAAGGATTGCTGAGCAGAGCTTCGATCCCCGCTGAGGCCGGAGACCGTGGACTTGTCGTGGCAGCAGTCTGCACGGCTGGGCGAGTTTCTTCAGCAGTGCTCAGCAGCGCAGATGGGAGCAGAGGGGCGTGGAGGAGAATGTGGATGGAGAGACGCAGGGGGTAGGGGGCAGGTTGCGGAGGACAGGGAGCTGGGACAATGGGCGCTGAGGTGAGATGCAGGGGGATCTGGCTGGAGAGGGTAGAGTTAAGCCAGGAATAGCTGAACCAACAGAAAGGGGGTGGGGAGGAGATTCGGGGAGGGTTGTGACTGGGACGGGGATGGGAGTGTGGACAGAGCCTGTGATCGGAGGTGAGATGTTTCACTTGAAGATTTCAGGAGGCCCAGTCTCACGGGAGGACAGGTGTACGGCTGTAAGAAGAGCTGGCTGAAATGAAGCACATGAAAGTCACCTGCCTCCAGGAGGTCAAGAAGCTTTTATTCCCTCATTCATTCATTCAACAAATATTCTTTGAGGGAGTTCCCTTCGTGGCTCAGCAGTTAATGAACCCGACAAGGATGCATGAGGATGGGGGTTCGATCCCTGGCCTCGCTCAGTGGGTTAAGGATCCGGCATTGCCGTGAGCTGTGGTGTAGGTTGCAGACGCGGCTCAGATCCCGAGTTGCTGTGGCTGTGGTGTAGGCCAGCAGCTGTAGCACCAGTTTGACCCCTAGCCTGGGAACTTCCATATGCCGCAGGTGCGGCCCTAAGAAGCAAAACAAACAAACAAACAAAAGCTAAAAAAACCTCAAATATTCATTGAGCATACACTGTAGGATTGAGCTAATCCCTGTGCAAGACATTATATGTAGGGATGAACAAAACTTGGTTCCTGCCCCCGAAGGGGAGATACTAACACCACGACAACGCCCGATGGTGACTGATGTACCAACATGGCTAGGTGTGGGGGGAGCCCACAGACGGGGCCGCACCCAGGAAAGGGAGAGGTGACATCAAATTTGAGCCTTACAAATAGATTAGGATGCCCCCAAGCAAAGAATGTGGGATGGGCTCTCCAAGGGGAGACCGTCATGGAATGTTCCAGAACCACTGGCCATTTGGTGAGGCCAGAGGGTAAAGGACAAGGCAAGAAGTTGACAGAGGTGAGGAAGGAGGAGCAGGATCCCCGAGGACCTTGCAGGCCGGGCACGGAGCTCACAGAGGGGACTGGAGGCTTTGAAGGGATTTTAGCAGGGAGCAGCAGGATCAGATTTGCATTTCGAAAGATCACTGGGGCTGCAGTGTGGATAATTGATTGGAGTGGAGCAAGGGAGAAGACAGAGAGGATGGGTAAAGGCCGCAGGGCAGCAGGGTGGCGAGAAGAGGGCACAGTCAAGAAATACTGAGGATTCAAAATCAGTGGGGCTTGATGCCCTCGCTGGACAGGAACCCAAGGGTGAGGTCAAGGGCGCCCCCCAGGTGCCACCGGGCACCCGAGGACAACGGGAGCTGTGGGCTCAGGGCACGGGGAGGGATGGGGATCTCATCGTGAGACAGGTCGAGTTCGGAAGCCAGGGGACATGAGAGGACACCCACGGGGCAGGGAGGTACGGCCCGGCCCAAGGCTGGGCACCCAGGTGTGGTAAGAGGTGAAGACTGTTATTTTAACAGCTCTGCAGGTGCTTCTTAGGGTTGCTGGGAGTTAAAGGGCAGAGCCTAGGGCGTGGGAAAGACTGTGTTGCCGCAGGGCTGGAATGGGGGGTGATGGAAGGGGAGGCATAAAGAGGCAGAAGTGATTGAAGGGCTGGAGGAAACTCGCCGCTGTCAGCAGCAGAGGCCCCCGCTGCCATGGGTATCACCGATTAGCTGTGGAATAAACCCCCTTCCGTCTGCCCCTTCTGCACACCCCCCCCCCCCGCTCCTCCGCCCCAGGCTCAAATCCTAGTCAAGTTGCTTCTGTCCATATCTGCTTTCGGTGAGTGAGGTTTAAGTGGGAACGGAGGAGAGAGCTTGACTCCCATCTGGGTTTATGGGGCACAGAATAAATAGCATGAGCCCATTTGGAAGCCAAGCCTGCGGGCAGAGGGGGTCGGGAGAACAGAAGACACAGGGAGTGAGCAGGGCCCCCGGAAGCAGGCCTTGGACTTGGGGCTCTGAGGGACCTTGCTCTAAGCTGACATGGGGACAGGAGCACCTTGGGATCCCAGGCCCAGCACCTGCAGCCCTCAGGCTGGGCCTCTGCCTGCAGCAGAGTTAGGTCAGTCCAGCTTAGAAAACTCCTGGGAAGTTCCGGCTGGGTGCCTGGGGACATCCCCCCTCCTCTGGCTCTCAGGTGAGCTGAGGGTGGAGCGGGCACGTGAGCGCAACCCCTCGGGTCACCCCCACACCCACGCAGACGCACATAACCCTGTCAGCCCGCTGCCTGCCAGTCTGACCAGCACAGTCGTCTGATAAGAGCACGGTGGGAGAGCTGCAGGCCGGGGCCAGAGCTGCCCAGAGACAGGAGGCCAGAGGAGACAGCGAGTCCAGAGGCAAGAGAAGGGGAGGCCCCGGGAACAAAGGAAGCGACAGCCAAGGCCCCAGGACCTGGACACAATGGAGTCGGGCAGGCACAGCTTGGCCAGGACACTGGTGTGGCGACTCTGGATGACCGTCAGCAAAGCTCTGTTTGCCGAGTTCCTGGCCACAGGGCTGTACGTGTTCTTTGGCGTGGGCTCGGCTCTCAGATGGCCCCTGGCACTTCCCTCTGTGCTGCAGATCGCCATCACCTTCAACCTGGCCACGGCCATGATCGTCCAGATCACCTGGAAGGCCAGCGGGGCCCACGTCAACCCTGCCGTGACGCTGGCCTACCTCGTGGGCTCCCAAATCTCCCTGCCCCGCGCTGTGGCCTATGTGGCTGCCCAGCTGGCGGGGGCCACAGTGGGGGCTGCTCTTCTTTATGGGGTCATACCCGAGGACATCCGAGAGACCCTCGGGGTCAACGTGGTAGGTGCAGGGAGGGGGAGGTTCCTCCACGTGGCAAGGGGGGGGCCGGGCCAGAGGAGAGGGGACAGGGAGGTAACAGAGCTCGTGCTCCCCCCACTCCTGGGCTGGGCCCCAAAGGACTGACGGTGGCCTCGGGGCGGGATCCCAGGGCGGGGAACGGGGATGCAGGCAGAAGTTATACTAACGGGCAGAAGTCAGGGAAGGCCCAGGCATTGAAGGGTAAGGGTAGCAGGGTGACATGGGGCTGGGGGTAGCGGCAGGGGACCCTGCATGCGCTTCACCTCCCCGGGTCCACCGCACGTCCCCCGCTCCCCTGTTTCCCCGTGTTCCTCCCTCCCCAGCACCCTGAGGCCTGTCTCACTCCTCCGGATTCCTCTAATCGTCTGTGTTCCTCCTACTTCCCCAAGTCCTCACCTTCCATTCCTACCCACGGTCCCTCCCAGGCAGTCTGCAAACGTGCATCGTGCATCTCAGCTTCTCAGCCTTCCCTTTCCCACCAGCCCTGAGCGCCGCCCCCCGCCCGCCCGCAGCCCCTGGCCCCGCCACGCAGCTCTCCCCTGCCCACTAGCTCCTTAAGCCCTGGGGCTGGTGGTGATGAGGTGTCCCAGAGGGCCACCAGCCCTGGGCAGAGCCCACTGGCTCCAGCCTCAGCCCCTTGCACAGGTCCGGAACAGCGTCTCGACCGGCCAGGCGGTGGCAGTGGAGCTGGTCCTGACCCTGCAGCTCGTGCTCTGTGTTTTTGCCTCCACCGACAGCCGTCAGGCTACAGGCTCCCCGGCCGCCACGATTGGGGCCTCCGTGGCAGTGGGCCACCTCATTGGGGTAGGCACGAAGGGGACGCCGCGCACATGCACCCATGGGTCCCTCCCTGGGGAGGCTGCCGGGACCCTGAAAGCCAGGAAGTGTGGCTCCCTGAGCCCTTCATGCCTTGGGGCCAAGGCTGTGCCCCCCCCCACTCCAGACCCAGGAGAGGGTGCTGCAGGGGCCAAGCCTGGGGTGGGGCGGGCTCTGAGCCAGGGCGGAGGGCGCTGTCCTTCCGGGCCTGCTTTCAGCCTCTTCACACTCCAACCCCTGCCTGCTCCTCAGATCTACTTCACCGGCTGCTCCATGAACCCGGCCCGCTCCTTTGGTCCTGCCATCATTGTCGGGAAGTTCGAGGTCCACTGGGTGAGACCCTCTGCCGGCAGCTAGCCGAGGGGGGACGGCCCCAGTAGCAATGGGGACTTTCATCAGCAGGGGAGGCCACAGTCACTTGAGGGGACAAGTCCCCCTGCCACAGACCACCCTGACCTCCATCGGAGGTTTCCCTGAGCTCAGAAGGCGAGGGCCTTTCTTTCCAGCTTCAAAACTCCAGGGTACCCAGTGGACTGGCAAGAAGCAGGCCTGGGGCCGGAGCTGCAGCCTCGGTCCGGGCCTCGAGTCCTGGCTGTTTCCTTATTCACTTCCTCCAGCTGGACCAGTTTCCAAACTTGGAGAAAGAAAAAGACAAACAGAAATAGACACACACACCAGCAGGGACAGGGAACAGCACTAGCCAGGGTTCCAGGCTGGAACAGGGGAGGCCGGAGGAGGGAGGCAGAGGTGGTGGGGAGCCCGGCCCAGCCCCGTGGGAGGGTCCCTTCACCTGTGGGGACTCAGGGCGGCGTGGGGTGGGGCAGCACTCCCGCTTCTCAAGTTCGCCACTTTGTAGACAGCCGCAGGGGTCCTGGGAGACCAGGTCAACACGGGGGGTGCAGCAGGGGGGTCTCACAGCCGCCCTGTGGTCTGGACGGCTCACGAAGCAGGATGCCCGCTTCTGCCTCCTCAGATCTTCTGGGTGGGACCCCTGACAGGGGCCGTCCTGGCTTCGCTGATCTACAACTTCATCCTGTTCCCCGACACCAAGACCCTGGCCCAGCGACTGGCCATCCTCACGGGCACCGCGGAGGTGGCGAAAGTGCAAGGGGAGGAGCCCCGGCAGAGAGGGTCCCCGTCTAGTTCAGAGGACACGGAAATGGAGGCTGAGTGTCAGGTGGCCTAGAACTCGGCCCCGGCTCTGAAAGTGGGCAGCCTGCTTGTGTAACCGGACTTCAGGTTTTCCTGGGGGGCGGGGGGGGGGACTTGCGAGGCGGGGTAGGGAGGCTTGGCCCCTCGTCCTAACAGGGGGAATCCTAGAAAAGCCTGACATTTCTAGATGGACTCTGGGAAGCAAATCTACTCCATTTCCTCCTCCTCCACATGCATTTTTTCTTTTCGGCCGCAGCCACAGCATGTGGAAGTTCCCGGGCCAGGGATCGAACTTACACCCCAGCAGCGACCCGAGCTGCCGCAGTGACAATGCCAGTCCTTAATTCACTGATCCACAAGGGAACTCCTGCTACATCTCTTTTAATGCGTCAGAGCGGAGGAGGCAGGGAAATCATGATTGTCCTCCTCTCATCTGTCTGGACCCCATTGGGGGGCGGTTGTCCTGAGCCCCCAGACCCCCTTGTCTTGAAGAAAAGGGAATGTGAGCCTGGACATTCAGGCTGCTTAGAGACTGAGGGCTATGGGAATCTCAGGGAACCCCAGCCTCTCACCTCACCCTTGGGGGGAGGCAGGCTTCCCCGAAAAATCAGGCTCTGGGACAGCTTCAGAGCTCCTTGGAGGGGGGGTCTCCACTCTTGGATGTGGTTTGGCGGCTTCCTGAGGCCAGAGGTTGCCCTCCCAACAGGTCTTCACTCCTTACGCCTCCAAATCCTCAGCAGAGAGCCCCCCCGCCCCCGGGCAGAACTGACCCAGAGAGAACCCTCTCCGGGCGGCGGGGGGCAGAGGGGCAGGGTGTACAGGCGAAGGAGGTTCAGGCCAGACAGGCCTTTCTCAGGGCGCCCCACCCCCCCACCGTGCTCACCTGCTTCCCGCGCCCCACGCCCAGGAGCGGTCCCGAGAGGGGGCTGGTCCCATCCCAGCCCTCCGTCTGTGACCTGGGCCTGAAGAAGCCATCCCTAGCCTCATTCTCAGCCCTGCCAGGATCCCAAAAAGCTGTGAAGTCAGTCCCAACTTCATTCCTAGGAACTCAGGCATGACCCAGGAAACCACGGTTTGCAGACTTGGGAGTCTCGCTTGCTTCATTAACATTTACGAGCTGTTGTAAATCTACCCTGCCTGTGACTTGGGGTCCTGTCTGGAACTCAGCTTTCCCCGGCTGTAAAATGGGCACAGCCTTCCCCCAGAGACTGATGTTAAAACAAAGAGGAGATTGGAAAATGTTTGGGGAAGTTAAAATGCTAGAAAAACAAGCCCAATAAATGACGATTACTGTTGCTGTTACTGTAATTATTGGATTTGAATACAACTGCTGCTGGTAACGGGAGGGAGGAGGGAGAGGGAGATGACTGAGAGGGAGAGAAAAGAAAGTAGGTGTTTCTCATTTCCTCTGCTCCATTTACGGGGGGGGGGTCCTGCCTCCCTCTCTCCTGGGCCTACTGACCTGGGAACTTCAGGGCAGGGGATGGGGAGGGGTCCGGGAATGAAGAGACAAGCCAATAAGAGTCAGTTCTTACTTCTGTGGTGCCCATCACTATGGTGCCCTGAGATACAGCCACCAAATGCATAAAAAGATAGGTCCTTTCTTATGATGCCTCCAAAGAGGTTGGGGGTAGGAGAGGGGCTGTCAAAGGCTCCCAAGAGCAGGGCCACAGGGCCCCGCCTGTGACAGCGCAGTGGCTGAGTCCCAAGTGCTCGTGGTCACAGCAGCCGTGTTCTGTAATATTGTCAGTACAGGGTACTACTCTCGTCTCTCCAGGCTGGGCCCCACTCATCCATCTGCACAGTCTCCCAGAGCCCAGGGCTTCCTCTGATTTTTTACGAGCAGAGACAGCTGTGTGTGTGTGTGTGTGTGTGTGTGTGTGAGAGACTGACTTCCTAAAGGTCACCTAGCTCAGCACCACAGCGCCCCAGGTCTCTCCAGCTCCTAGCTTAGAATTTTCCAAAACAGAGCTCCAGGGGCTTCAACAAGCTGCAGCCAGAGGAAAGAAGGAAGCAGGAACTGGAAGGCTGAAGAGGGCAGGGGGGCGGAGCTCCTGCAGTAGGCTCTTAAGCTCCTAGACAAATTATCTCCGCATCCCCGGCACGCAGTGGGTGCTCAATAAAAGTCTGATGAATGAATGACTGAGGCTGGGCAGCTGGAGAGGGAGGGGAGGCAGTAATTGATCAAGAGGAAAACTCAGGAGTCACAGCTCCAAACGAGCCGAGATGACAGCCGCTGAGAAGCCTGTGCTTGCAGGTCAGGGGGCTGGGAAGAGGGTGCACGGCCACCCTTGAGCCTCCGCCCCTCCTCCGGAGCAGACTGTGTAACCTCTGCCCCAGGAGCTTCCGGGTGACTGCCCGAGGAGAAAGCTGGGGGCCATTTTCACCATTAAATAGTTCTTTAAAGCTGTGCTCCGTCAGAGCAGACTAGAGCAAGCAGAGACCAGCTTCATGAGAAGTGAGGAATTAGGTTAGAATCTGAAGAGCATCCAAAGTTAGACACAGGCATGAGGAACCAAAGGTTAGCTTCTCCTTCTCTGGAGCCCTTTAATAGGACAGCCGGCCATCTGCCTGGGGGTGGGAAGGGCTGGCCTTCCGGGAGCCAAGTCTCAGCAGTTCCAGCCCCCACTCCCCAGGGCGGGTTGGCCTCGCGTCACAGGCACAACGGCTGAGGCCGGATGGGGGCACGGCGGGGGGTGAGGGGGGGACATGGGGAGGACAGAGACCCAAGCAGGCAGACCCTGGTGTGCAGTCCCTTCCTCCCTTTTGTCAGGGGAAGTTTTTAATTAATAGTGTGTAATCTGATCTGGCCCTTCTCCCCGCTGAGCGCTGCCTTCAATCAGCGAAGCCATCTGCAATTGCAATTCATAATTCTCCCGAAAGGGAGGGGGCCCAGGACGGGTGCCTTGGTGATTAATACAATTAGCCTTTTATGTTTATGATTGTCTTAGCAGGAGCAGATGATGCGAGCGCGGTGCCTAGGCTGTCGCTTCCCCATTGGCTGGCAGGAAGCCCCTCTCCGCTCCCCACCCGCACTGCCTCCCCCTGGGGTGGAAAGAGGACAGGTCTAATCTGGGACCACACTGTGCGGGGAGGGATCCCACGGAGGGGCCAGGCTCTGGGACACATTTGGGCTCCTCGGAATGAGGGGAGAGGAGGAGCAAAAGCAGGCAGAGACTATCACTTTGACCTAAAGGATTCTGTGCATCAAGGTTAAAAAAAAAAAAGAACGCACAAGGATAGAATAGGGGTCAAAAGGGTTGAAAGAGTTTAAACACAGGCTCAGGCACTTCTAACTCCGTGAACTTGAACAAGTTACTTCAGGATCCCAAGCCTCACTCTCCTCGTCTGGAAAACGGCGGCATCTGTTCATAAGAAGCCTATGGGGCACGTGTGTTGAGCACCCCAGCCCGACCCTCCGGTCTCCACCGCGGTGGTTTTCATCATCGTGGTAAACTGCATGCTCTCGCCAGGGAGCTCGGCTGTTTCCCCTGCACTTTCCTACACAGCCGGGCTACTGCTGAAGAAGACATCGCTTCCTCCTCAGGCCCTAGGCTTAGCTTGAGTAAAGGAGGGAGAGAGACAGTGTGGGGGGAGGAGGATCCCAAAGGAAAGAGGAGCCAAGAGCCAAACCCAAGAAAGAGAAATAAGGGCCTCCTTGGAACAGTGGTGGAGCACTGGAGGGGTCCGGCTGGGTGGATACAGAGGGGCGAAAACAAAAGCAGGGCTTTGAACGTCTGGCATCTCATATGAAAGCCAACAAAAGGGGAGCAGCCAAGAGAGCTGAGGGTTTAAGAGGAAGCATAGATCAGAATCTGTGATGTCTAATCTATAATGAGTTCAAGTGATCTGGAACAAGCCGACTGGGCTTTGGACCGGAGACTCCGCTGTTTCAGGAGCAGGGATCACCTCAGCCCCTCCGGGCCCACAGCGCTGTTCTCCAGGACCTGGGACAGCACGAGAAGAGAGCTCCCACCAGGAGAGACATCGACCTCTAGCCGATGCCGGGCCCTGCAAAGTCAGGGGGAAGACAGGGCAGGATGGAGGTGGGGGAGAAGTCAACACTAATCAAGATGAAGCATCCGGCCAGGCGGTAGCCACTGGGGCTGCTGGGGCAGGGGGTCTGCACAGCCAAGCTCTGTAATCACTTCTCAGGGGGGAGCAGCTACACAGAGGAGCAGTCATATATTTAGCAAAAGCTGCGGAGGGGAGCATGGTTAGTGAAGGGGGTTTATGAGAGTGGGGAGCCCAACGGCACTAATTAATAGGCTGCAGTTAATGGGCAGAAAGGGGGAGGGATGAGAATTTTTCAGAGCTCTGATTAAATCGGATGAAGGGCCACCTTTTGCCAGAGCTGGAGGAGGAGGCCAGAGATAAGAGGCAGGGGCCAACAACCCCCCTCCACCCCCAAGGACAGAAGGAACAAAGCCCAGCCAGGCCAGGGCCCAGCCCCAGGTCATAGGAGAGACCACGACAGTGGCCAGTGATGCAGCGTCAGCCTGGAGGTGCCTCTCCAGCTGCTGGCTTCCTCCTGAGACCCAGCTTTAACGCCATCCCCTCTGAGGCTCTCCACAGCCCCCAGCTCCTTGTCCTGGGCACCCAGAGAGCTCTGCGCCACTTCCATCCTGGCGCTGAACACGACACTCCCATTGCTCTTTGAACGCCTCTCTCTACCCAAGCAGGGAGACCGTCTTAAACAAAATTTTATTTTTAGTCTCATCTCGGCAATAATTTCCTTAACATGATCCTCTGTCCCTTATGATGTTGGTGCCCATACCGTGGCCTTCCAGTTTCCAGTGAGCAAAGAGCTCTGGGATTCTGGACTCGGTGAGCAAATTGGACCAAGGACTGCAATAAACACTCCAACTCCCTACACAGATTACCTAACCCTCTAATCTCTGTTAAAGCCCCCCGGCCGTTTCAGTACTGCACTGTGATTTCAGAACTCCACCAGGACGCGCTATTATTTTGGTCATAGCCTCACTGAGTCACAGTGGCTTCTTTTCCCCCTCCCCCGACCCCAGGGGTCACGTGTAATGGTCACGACCCCGTGACCCCAGGGGTCACGACCGGGACAGACTTTGATCCTCTCCAAACGTTGCTGTTTCTTCGTGCTGAGCCTTGCCTCCCCTGTGCTGCAGCTTCCATCAGACCTGGGGAAACTCCCCGTGTTGATCTGTCTCTGCTCACAGCTCAGCAGCACACCCCTCGCCTCCACGTCCGGTCTAGCCAACAGCCTAGCCCCCACCAACAGGTAATATTCCCAACCCAAGTAGTGTTGATAATAAGATGCGCCACACTTTTATGAGCCCCTAAGAAAAACACTGCATCCTATGCCACTGATCCTAAGATATCCCAATTCTCAGAGATGCTAAAATATATTTTTAAGTGCATCTTGCAATCCTGGAAATTATCATTTCCCCTTCAGATCTTGGCTCTTTAAATCAGATTTTGAAGAAAAGGGGACTGGAAGGCCAAAGTGGGGACCACATTAGAGGGTCTCAAGCCTTCTCCGTCGTGTAACGGGGCTGGACACCGCGGCCCTTGTATGCTCTCGACTCCTCTGCACGGCAGTGGCTAGTCCAGCTTTTATACACCCAGGCTGCCCCCCAGAGCGAACAGCTCTTCTCCTTCAGCTCCAGGAAAGAGATCACCTCTTTTTCACAGAGACAAAACACAAACCCTGCCCAAGCCGTGCCCACCGTTTTTGAGATAATCTCCTAGCACTCCAAACCCATTTATCCAACCACTTCCCACCCTACTGGGTTATCTTCCCCAGAGCCTCCAGGCCAGTGCCAGGGGAAGATGCCCAGATTAGTCATTTCTTCCTAATCGGGCTAAGACAGCCCCGTTAAGCTGCCGACTGCAGGCAGTTCCCGTTAAAGCCAAGCAGCTAGAAAGGACTTAGCCCTTTAATGCCAGCAGCTGTATCTCCACAGCGTGGCTGCTCTGCTGAGGGGCTGGACTCTGTCCAGAAGCATCAAGCATTTAGCCCCAGTCAATGTCTATTAACCTAGGAGGAGAGAGCAGCCAGCTCCCTGGGAGGTGAGGAGGGGGTTCGCTTAAGCGCCCCCACCCCCAGGCTTTGCTTTCCCACGAGGAAGAAACATCCCAGCCCCTTTGTATTTCTTGCTCTGCTAAAATCTGGACAAACTCTACCATGTCACAGGCAGAAGGAGTTTTCTTTGTAGCAGCAACAACTCCATTTTAGAAACTCACATAAGGAGAGAGCCACTTGTTAGTTTTGATGAGACCTTAGGCCACTGACTTCGGACTCATCCTCCTCTGAAGTGACTTTTTCTCTGAGGCCCTAAAACACCTTTCTGGTCCCAGGTGTGCGTGCACATGGGTGCGGCGGACGAGCTGCCTCTTCTCGGAGAGCACTGGGCCGTGCGGCTCAGGAGGGGAAAAGCTGCAAGGCCCTCGGAAAGCCCTGGCACAGAGCGGGCTGCTGTACAGAGATCACTCCAAGCCTTCTTACTCGAAGCCAGATGGTGAACATGAGACGGGGTGAGAGCTAATGCCACTCAGGGGGAAAGCCAATAAGCTAATCCGCTGACACGTCTCTAGAAGCGGGCTGACGGCTTTGGCTCAGAGACTTGCCTGTTCTTGGCTCTGAGCTTCAGAGCCCGCAAGAGGCATATAGGTGGTCTGAGAACCGACTCCCTCCAGGAACAAGCTTAAGTTCATTCTTCACCAGCTCATCCTCCTCCTTCCACACACAGCAGCCCTGATCTCCATCCTACCAGACAACAGCCTCAGCATCAAGACATTCTCCTGAAGTTCCCATCGTGGCTCAGCAGTAATGAATCTGACTAGGGTCCATGAGGATGTGGGTTCGATCCCTGGCCTTGCTCAACGGGTTAAGGATCCGGCATTACTGTGAGCTGTGGTGTAGATTGCAGACTCAGCTCAGATCCCATGTTTCTGTGGCTGTGGCGCAGGCCAGCAACTGCAGCTCCGATTCAACCCCTAGTCTGGGAACCTCCTATAAAGACCAAAAAAAAGACACTCTCCTGTCCCAATGCTTTCCCCCAGCAGTCTGGGCCTTCCTGCTGCTCTTTCCCAGAAGTCTGTTGAGAACACATAGGCCCATCACATACAGCCCTGAGTGGAATCACTTAACACCTAATAATCTATTAACAGTTTCCACGATGCTGAAGAAGTCTAAAGTAGCAAGCACCACAGCTAACTGCCAGAGCAGGAGCTATAATTTCCAGGTTCTAATCCCAGCTATACAATAGTTTATGGGGATCTGAGCCCAAATCACCCCTCTGAATTTGCCGGTTGGGATGCCCTCCCGTCCTGCCCACCACGCGTGGGCGTGGTTAGGTCGAGTAAGATGATAAATGAAAGCACCCTCCCGTATATTGTAAATCACATTACATTTCCTAGAGGCTTTGTGTGGAATCGGCTCTTGATTCCATCTTCCTTGCTAACCAGGGAAAATATTAACTGGCAAGAGCCTTATTAGAGATCTAAATATCCATCTACACGTGTCTGAGCCCAACACACAGATGGTGTCCAACTGCGTGAGATGAGAGAGCAGCTCTGTGCAAAAACAGCGCAACTAAATGAAGCCTGGCAAGAGCTCTGGAGGGAGAAGGTAGACAAGAGGGAAAATTCCTTCTTCCAGCTCTGAGTTCCTAAAAAGTGGCCTCCTTTCCCATCCCACACGACTGCAGAGGACAAGGCTCCCACACGCTGCAAGGTTATTCCTGCTGACGTCAAGCTGACTTCGGGAATAGAAACTGTCAACAAATACAGACTCTGAAAATCAGAGTCTAACAAATTACGCAAGTTAAGGACCTCCTGGCCTGGGGCCTTCACTTATTTACAAAATATACCAGCTACAGGGAGCAGTTTTTTTTTTTTTTTTAATTACGGAATTCTTAGGTTAAGTGGCCACTCTCTAAACCCTGTTTATACTAAAGGCACAACGACTAGCACGCCCCGACTCCGCACGCTTAAAAGCTTTTCGCACCAGTGGCTGAAGCTTGAGTCATGACCGAGATTATCATCAAAGCACGCTGATGGAGAACCGTCTGCGTGAGCTGTGCCGGCTTGAACACTGCACTCTGTGCCTGCCACCCTTGCTTCTCAGATCTGGACCTCCACAGCAGCTCTCTCCCCGCTCCTGCTGAGAGTCTAAGAAAAGGTGATGCATGATTAAGCAAACTGCTCGGTGATCCAGGCACAGCAGTGGGTCTCCCAACTGCTTTCTAATGGGAAACCATATACACTGTATGGACGCGCACACGTGTGTGAGGCTACCTACCTGAGGGGGCAGAGAGACCCTACTGAAACAACGAAACCGGACAGCCTGGGATCTCTGCTCCCTGTACGGATACAGATTCCTTGTCACTATGGGCTGTCCAATAACTTTAAGCATGAATTTAAGAACTCAAGACCGCTTTCAATGTCACAGGGTCAGGTCATAGCCAAAAGTGGCTTTTTTTTTTGCCATGGTAAATCAACTGATCACCCTATTATGCTCTGATTGAAACTCAAGATGCTTTCTTTCCTTCTCAAATAACTCACCTTCTTAAGGATGAAAAATCATTAAATACCCAGTAATGGAGTTCCCGTTGCGGTGCAGTGGGATTGGCGGCCTCTCTGAAGCGCTAGGATGCGGGTTTAATCCCTGGCCTGGCACAGTGGGTTAAAGGATCTGGTGTTGCTGTAGCTGCGGTGTAGGTTGCAACGGTGGCTCGGATCTGACCTCTGGCTGGGGAGCTCCATATGCCACAAGGCAGCCAGAAAAGGAAAAAAATAAATACCCAGTAACAGACACAAATTGTTGCTGCTAAATCAAACAACGTAATATTTGCCCAGTTAAAAACCATCAAACCGAGGTGTTTTACATAGATTGATGGAGGTAAATGGATTTAAAGATATAAATATTCTGGCTATTAGCAAGTGGGATAGTAAAGCTAAAATGCATTAAAGACGGAAAAAGAGGCAGCAGAAAGGGCTAGGAGCAGGAGGTGAGGGCTGACTGTCACTCCAAGGCCCTGGACCCCCGTCCACAGGTCTCATGTCAAGGGAGTGAAATTTAATTAAGAAAATACTAGAAAGTCAAACTGTTCCACATGAAGTACTGTTAGAGAAGTTGAAGGCTGATCATATTTCCCTCTGCTAATATCAAAATTATTTTCATGGTTAAGGTCTCTTGGTCTAGCCCAAAAACCGAGCAACCGGCTGCCAACATTTGACACACGGGGCCATTTCCTTTTTCGTTAATGGGCCATCAGTTCCTGCATGGGGTCGTCTTGCCTTCACTCGCATTATACAATCCATTTACTTCCTCTGCATTAGTGACTTAAAATGCACCTTGGGGAAATACTACAGAACAGCAAATGTGGAGCCAGGCCAACACCAGGCTTACAGAGATCTAAGAAAAGAGACAGCATCTAGGACAAAGTAAAAAAAAAACCCAAACCTAACAGGCGTGAGTGTGTACAGGGGGCTAAGGGGAGATGGGACCCATCCTCTGTCAATTTGCTGAGGCAGATGGGTCCTGCTGCGAGAGCTGCCACCTCCTGGGAAAAAAGCCAGTAGGTTGCCTCCTCTCTCCACAGTTACATATTAAGCCTGCAACTGTTTACGTTCAATCTCAGATACATTCTGTTCACCAGCTTCAGAGTTCCAAGTGCAGGTGCCCTCAGTTAATCATCCCAGCTCAATCCAGAGTCACTTCCAGCAGCAAAGGATGTCCCAGGCAGTCAGCCAGAGTCGTTTGGGTTCTTTGGGGACTTTTCTTTCTTTCTTTTTTATCTGCACCATTCTGATCCCTAAAGGTTTGTTTGGAAAGTTTGGTTTTTTTGTTTAAAGTAGTTTCTTCAAACGAGAGGATAAGAGTCAGGACAATCTAGGACTTCAATCTGGACAAAGAAAGAGACTGAATGAGAAAGGAAGAAACAAACTCCTGGTGGTGGTGAAGTGAGGGGAGGGGTGGGTGGGGGGGCAGGAAATGGAGATGAACAAGACTCAGACACTTTGAGGAAAAATATTTTCCCAAAAAAACAAAAGGCACTGAAGGTTACTTTCCAGGACAAGAAAACCAACCTCACATTTGTTTCGAGAAAACTGTTTACTTTTTCCAAATATTATTCCAAACACAGTGTTACAGACAAGGGCCACTATGGGTTAGAAACATTCTATAGGAGAAAGCATTTTGACAGACACTGGAAATAATTTTAAAAGAAGAAAAAGCTCATATTTATCTAGATGTGGCTATTCCACAGGAAGATTTCAGCATCCAAAGTGCAAAGGCAAAATGACTGTGGCTGTTCTTGCCACACAGAATATTGACAATCTTCCCTTACAGCCTACTCTTAATTATTGTTAGTTGGGTGCCAAAGAGATGGTATCCGGATCTTGAGAAGCAGGGCTCCAGTGGACAAGGGGGTGGGGGTGTCAAGCCTCAGAATGAATTCAACTTAAAAACAAACCAGCTTTGACCCCAGCCAAACCCAAAGTTCAGCCAGAGGCCGGTTAGAAATAAACACAAATTACAGTACCACTTTTAAAAAGTCGTGCCAATTAATACTATTAAACCTAATCAATCCAGATTAAAGCTAAGCATACACCCATTACTAGTTCGGTCCTCACTGGATCCCATTTTTATGAAGGCCCCATGTTATAGCTCAGTTCATAATGGGGAGAGGGGTACTTTCAAGTTCACGAAGGAGCCACCCTAAATTCTCTATTCAAACCTTTCTTTACCCTGCCCTCCAACTTCCCACCCTGAGACAGGCAGTCTTACCAGAGAGGTAGGGTTTCTAACCATTGTCTCATGGAAATTATACCAGAGAAAGGTCATTACTGAGAGCATCTGGCTTTCAGCCAAAGGCATGTGCCCCCAGCCCCCAAAAGAATCACAATGAATTACATACTCCACTTCTACCCCCGTTAAGATCTCCTGTCTAAAATCTCCCAACAGCGAGAGCACAAGGTGTTGGTATTACATTACTTGAGGAGAAGGAGAAGGAGATATATATAGTTTTCATAAAACCCCCATGCACAATTAAACTTGATTAAAAGCCTGGAGAATGCTAAATGCAGCAATGAGTACAGGAGGCTGCAGAGCAGAGACTACAGGTGCGTCCTTCCTTGCACTCAGTAAATGCTGGGAAGTACAGGAGACGTGACTTCACTTGAGCATTGGAGAAGCAAAAAAGTTGCCTTGTCGTCCTAGGTTGGTGGCAGACTTGCTTTTGCTCCCAAATCTAAAGAAAAAGAGAATAAACCGGAAAAGTGTTCTATAAAAACTGGTAAATAAACAGCTATACCATTACTTGATATACTCAACCAAAGTTGGAAAATTTCAACAACTACTCTATTAGCTGTAAGCTATTCTGTCACCTAAAATGAGCCAGAGGGAACAGTAAAGACCTTCAGACCCTTTAAAAAGGGGATCCTTATGGCTCCAGGTTTCTTTTAAAGTCTGACTGCTAGTTAATATCTAATTCAATTTTTCTTTCAAAAAGCTTCAGCATGATGGGAAAGACGTCTAAGGAAGCAGTCATTTTTTATTTCCCGAGCAGACCAATTCCGCCTACCTGGGAGTGTTCTTGGTGAGGGTGGAGCGGACTCTCTGCGACAGGGAGCTGGATGAAGGAGTCTTGAGGAGCTGATGCTCAGGAGTAGTCACAGGCCCCAGCAAACTCACTTCAATCAAAGGTAAGACAGTTTTAAAGAAGGATATGAAAAAGAAAGTGCTTTTGTAGGCAGCCAGTGCTGAATATCCTATGAAACACTTAGGAGTTAAGGTTAGAGACCTTGCAAAGCCCCAGATATCATTTTTGTTATTATGTTCTAACATACCAGTATGTTTTTCAAACTATGCAGTTCAATGAATAGCTGACACATTTTCCGATTTAGGCTACTCTCAAACTCCACGCTTCACAAATCTAACATCCATTTAATTTTTTCCTATACTAGAAAAAACGATACGCGCCCTTAAAAAGAACTTGCAATAATTAAAGAACAGGTCTCCAATGCCACTGAAGCTAGATGAAACCAGCCTCATCCATTTTTGGTGGCAATATAAACTGGCAAAAGTCTTTAAGAAATCAAGTTGGGGGAGTTTCCGTTGTGGCCCAGTGGTTAACGAATCCAACTAGGAACCATGAGGTTGCGGATTCGATTCCTGGCCTTGCTCAGTGGGTTAAGGATCCGGTGTTGCCGTGAGCTGTGGTGTAGGTTGCAGACACGGCTCGGATCCCGCGTTGCTGTGGTTGTGGTGAAGGCCGGCAGCTACAGCTCTGATTAGACCCCTAGGCTGGGAACCTCCATATGCCACGGGTGCGGCCCTAGAAAAGACAAAAAGACAAAAAAAAAAAAGAAGAAAAGAAAAAGAAAGAAATCAAGTTGGTAAAACATCAGGAAACATAAAAATGTTTAAAACCTTTAACTCAGTGATTCTCACGCCTGGGAATTTACCATCAGGAAAAAAAAAAGTTTGATGGTATTACTGTATGTTATTATGAAAAACTGAAAAACAACATCAATACCTAATAGAATAAGTAAATTACAGTTTTACAACCATTTAAAAATGATGAAGATCCTATAGTAACAAAGAAAGTTCTCTCAATATGTTAAATGAAATAATAACTAATTATAACAGAGTTCCTGTCGTGGTGCAGCAGAAATGACTCTGACTAGGAAACATGAGGTTGCAGGTTTGATCCCTGGCCTAGCTCAGTGGGTTAAGGATCCGGCGTTGCCGAAAGCTGTGGTGTAGGCTGCAGACGCCGGCTCGGATCCCACATTGCTGTGGCTGTGGCGTAGGCCAGCAGCTGCAGCTCCAATTAGACCCCCAGCCTGGGAACCTCTATGTGCCGCGGGTGCAGCCCTAAAAAATGACATGACAAAAGAAAAAAAAAGAGAGAGAGGAGTTCCCGTCGTGGCTCAGTGGCTAACTAATCCGACTAGGAACCATGAGGTTGCGGGTTCGATCCCTGGCCTTGCTCAGTGGGTTAAGGATCCGGCGTTGCTGTGAGCTGTGGTGTAGGTTGCAGACAGGGCTCGGATCCTGCGTTGCTGGGGCTGTGGCAAAGGCCAGTGGCTATAGCTCCTGCTAGACCCCTAGCCTGGGAACCTCCATATGCTGCGGGTGTGGCTCTACATAAAAAAAGGCAAAAAGACAAAAAAAAATATCCATATGGGTAAAGAAAGAGAGAATATGGAAAGCAAAAAAAAAATTAGATGGTAGAACTGTACAAATTTTTCTTTAATGTTAGAATTCTCAAAATTAATTTAATTTTATTGAAGAATATACATTTCGAACAGCTCTGGTAAAGGCAAGGAAGGGGCACCTCGCCAAACCTCACAGAGGGAGTCAGGCCCTTACGGACCCATGACTGAGGCCTTACCTTTAACATCCGGGGTCTGTGGTGTTGAAAAGGCATTTGAGTTTTCAATGACATGCATGGGATCAATGTTCTCTTGTTCCACCATCATGAACTGACTCCAGTATTCCAGGGGTAGTGAAAGCAGGCGCTCTACCACCTAAAAGCCACCAAATATGTCAGCAGACTTCCAAAGCTCAGGGCTTACTTCTCCCTGCTCTCTCATACACAAGTTCAGGTATATATACATTCGTGCTTGCCTACCTTGGGTTGACGCTTGATGTCCTGTAACATTATCACTGGATCTGGATTGGGCACAGCATGGGCAACAATTGTAGGGCCAAAGACTTTAGCCAGATTGGCAACATCCATTTTAGTGTTTGGGCTCTGAGCCACTCTAAATAAGTAAAAGAGCATTAAATTAGAAGACTCGTTACTCTGCTTAAAAGCAGTCCAAAATACAAGATCTACAGAAAAACAATTCACCCTCTCCCTAACACTCAACCCCCATTCTCCTCCCCCTGGTGAATTCCCCGACTCCCAGAAACAAATTTCTGCTCCACTCACCTCTGCAAGTGAATCATGAGGAAAGCTAATGTGTCTCTGTTGGCCTGGGGCAGTTCACCAACAGCCTGGTACATAGCAGCTATGCTGTTGTCCTCATCTGTGATTTCTATAAATGAAAAGAAAGCACCAAGAGGCCTAGACTTCCTTCCCTTGACAGCGGGCTTTCAAGTTATCGACCACAAAGTCTCGTCTATACAGTAAGCTTCTGAAACTTCTGATTAGGTTCATGACTGCATCAGACTCTAGATTCATTAACAAGCAGGATACTGGCCAACAGCTCAATATCAGAAATCAGAACTTTTAAAAAACCAGGTCTTGCAGTTAGGGAAAGCAGCTGGAAACTCGTGTTTCCAGGAAGGCAGACATATAACTGCAGAACCTACAATTATCAAGAAGGTATTTGTTCACAAAACATGTTTAAGAGTCTATTATGTGCCAGGAATTCAAGTGCTCAGGATCAAGCAGAACTAAACAAAAGAACCTGCCTCATGCTACTGAGGGAGTCAGTTAAAAAGCAAATATTGGAGCTTCCCACCATGGCGCAGTGGGTTAAGAATCCAACTGCAGCGGCTCAGGTCACTGAGGAGGTGCAGGTTCCATCCCCAGCCTGGTGCAGTGGGTTAAAGGATCTGGCATTGCCACAGCTGTGGCTCAGATTCAATCCCTGGCCCAGGAACATCCATATGCAGCGGGTGCAGTCATAAAGTTTAAAAAAAAAAAAAAAGACAGGTAGTGATACATACAATAAATAATAAGCTAGAAAGTAATGGAAGCTGGAGTTCCCTGTGGTTCAGCAGGTTAAGAAACCAGCTAGTATCCACAAGCATACAGGTTTGATCCCTGGCCTCTCCCAGTGGGTTAAGGATTCGGCATTGCTGTAAGCTGTGGCGTGGGTCACAGATGTGGCTTGGATCCTTCATTGTTGTGGCTGTGGCATAGGCTAGTGGCTGTGGCTCCAATTCGACCCCTAGCTTGGGAACTTCCATATGCTGCAGGTGCAGCTAAAAAGTAATAGAAGCTGTTATTTTAGACAAGATGGTCAGTTAAGGTGTTTCTGAGGACAAGATATACAAAAAGAAACTAAAAAGAAATGAAGGAACAAACTATGTAAATATCACTCCAGGCTAAGACAACAAATGTGATGGCCCTGAGTTGGGAGTAAGCTTGATTATGTTCTAAGAACTGCAAGAATCCCAAGTGTAACTGGAGAAGGAAAGAAGGGAAGTGTTGAAAGAAACGATGTTGTAGACATATCATGTGGAGTAGTCTGGCATGTTAAAGAATGTGGATTTTATTCTGAGAGTAATGGGAAGCCACTGGAGGATACTGAGGACAGAAGGGACATCATCTAATTAATTTTAAAAGGACCGCTCTAGCCACTGTGTGAAGATTATACTACAGAGAGCAAGAGCAAAAACAGGAAGATCAGTAGGTTCTTATATCACTCTACAGTAAGAGATGTTAAGCATGGTATTAATACAAAGTGGGTACAGAGGTTAACATATCTCAACATCATAAAAGCTATTTATGACACAGCCAACATAATATCTAACTCTGAAAAGCTGAAAGCTGCCTGGCTAAAACCTGGAACAAGACAAAGATGCCCACTCTCACCACTTCTATTCAACACAGTATTGGAAGTCCTAGCCACAGCAATCAGACAAAAACAAGAAATAAAAGGTATCCAAGTTGGAAGAGAAGAGGTAAAATTGTCACTATATGCAAATGATATCATACTATATGTAGAAAACCATAAAGACTCCACACAAAAACTACTAGAACTGGAATTCCTGTTGTGGCACAGTGGAAACGAATCTGACTAGAATCCATGAGGCTGTGGGTTCGATCCCTGGCCTGGCCTGGCCTTGCTCAGTGGGTTAAGGATCTGGCATTGCCATGAGCTGTGGTGTAGCTTGCAAACTAGGCTTGGCTCCTGTGTTGTTGTGATATAGACTGGCAGCTACAGCTCCGATTTGACCCCTAGCCTGGGAATCTCCATGTGCCATGAGTGCAGCCCTAAAAAGCAAAACAAAACCCTACTAGAACAATTCAGCAAGGTAGCAGGATACAAGAATAACATACAGAAATCTGTTGCATTTCTTTACACTAACAATGAGATATCAGAAAGGGAAAGTAAAAAACCAATCCCTCCCTTTTGGGGCTGCATCTGCAGCATATGGAAATTCACAGGCCAGGGATCAAATCAAATCTGAACCACAGCTGAGACCTACACCACAGCTGCAGCAACACCAGATCCTTAACCCACTGTGCTGGGCTGGGGATCAAAACCACGCCTCTGCAGCAACCTAAGAAGCCACAACCAATACTTAATCCACTATGCTACAGTGGGAACTCACACCAATCCCTTTTTAAATTGCATCCAATGAGTTCCTGTGGTGGCTCAGTGGTAATGAGCCCAACTAATAACCATGAGCATGCAGGTTCCATCCCTGGTCTCACTCAGTGGGTTAAGGATTCAGCATTGCCATGAGCTAAGGTGTAGGCTGCAGACACGGCTCGGATCTGGTGTTGCTGTGGCAGTGGTGTAGACTAGCAGTGCAGCTCTGATCCGAGCCCTAGTTTGGGAACTTCCATATGCCACAGGTGAGGCCCTAAAAAGACAAAATAAAATGAAATAAAATTGCATCCAAAAAAAAAAAAAACACTTAGGAATAAACCTGACCAAGGAGGAGAAAGACGTATATGCTGGGAACTATAAAACACTGATAAAGGAAACTGAAGATGATTCAAAGAAATGGAAAGATAATCGCATGCTCTTGGATTGAAAGAATTTCAATATTGTTAGAATGGCCATATTACCCAAAGCAATCTACAGATTTAATACAATTCTTATCATATTACCCAAGACAATTTTCATACAACTAGGACAAATAATCCTAAAATTTATACAGAACCATAAAAGACCCAGAATTATCAAAGCAATCCTGAGGAAAAAGAACAAAACAGGAGGCATAACCCTTCTGGACTTCAGACAATTCTACAAAGCTACAGTAATCAAAACAACGTGGTTCTGGCAAAAAAAAAAAAAAAAAACTGACATACGAATCAATGGAACAGAATAGAGAGTCCAGAAATAAACGCACATACCTATAGTTAATTAATCTTTGATAAAAGAGACAAGAATAGAAAATGGAGAGAAGGGGAGTTCGCGTTGTGGCTCAGCAGTAATGAATCAGACTAATATCCATGAGGATATGGGTTTGATCCTTGTCACTGCTCAGTGGGCTGAAGTTCTGGCGTTGCTGTGAACTATGGTGTAGGCTGGCAGCTGTGTATCCAATTCGACCCCCAGCCTGGGAACTTCTATATGCCGCACATGTGGCCCTAAAAAGCAAAAAATAAATTTAAAAAAAATAAAATGGAGAAAAGACAGTCTCTTCAGCAAGTGGTGTTGGAAAGCTGGACACCAGCACGCAAATCAATGAAATTAGAACATACTCTCACACAATACACAAAAATAAACTCAAAATGGCTTAAAGGCTTAAATATATGACACCATAAAAACTCCTAGAAGAGAACATAGGCAAAACATTCTCTGATATAAACCATACCAATGTTTTTTTAGGTCACTCTTCCAAGGTAATAGAAATAAAAGCAAAAATAAACAAAAGGGACCTAATCAAGCTTACAAGTTTTTGCATAGCAGAGGAAACCATAAACAAAACGAAAAGACAACCTGTGAACTGGAAGGAAACATTTGCAAATGATGTGACTGACAAGGGCTTAATTTCTAAAATATACAAACAACGCAACTCAATAACAAAAACAAACAACCTAATCAAAAATAGGCAAAAGGAATTACAGGCCCTGCTAGAATTATTAAAATGGCATTAAAACAACAAAAAAAAAAAAGGCAAAAGGTCAAAACTACAATGAGTTACCACCTCACACCTGTCAGAATGGCCAGCATTAAAGTCTACAAATAACAGAGCTCCCGTTGTGGCTCAGTGGTTAACGAATCCGACTAAGAACCATGAGGTTGAGGGTTCGATCCCTGGCCTTGCTCAGTGGGTTAAGGATCTGGCGTTGCTGAGGCTGTGGTGTAGGCTGGCAGCTACAGCTCGGATTAGACCTAGCCTGGGAACCTCCATATGCCATGGGTGCGGCCCCAGAAAAGACAGAAAAAAAAAAAAAGTCTACAAATAACAAGTGCTAGAAAGATTATGGAGAAGAGTATTCTCCTACACTATTGGTAGGAATGTAAATTTTTTCTTACATTTTTGGTGCAGCCATATGGAAAATAGTATGAAAGTTCCTCAAAAACACTAAAAAGAGAGTTGCCATATGATTCAGTAATCCCATGCTTGGGCATATATCTGGACAAAACTATAATTTTGGATACATGCATCCCAGTATTCACAGCAGCACTATTTACAACAGCCAACACATGAAAACAACCTAAATGTCCATCGACAGATGGCTGGATAATAAATACGTGGTACACACATACAATGGAATACTATTCAGCCATAAAAAGAATGAAATAATGCCATCTATAGCAACATGGATGAACCTAGAGATTATCATACTAAGTGAAGTAAATCAGAGAGAAAAAGACAAATACATATGATACCATTTATATGTGGAATCTAAAATACGACACAGGAGTTCCCTTCGTGGCTCAGTGGTTAGCAAATCCGACTAAGAACCATGAGGTTGAGAGTTCGATACCTGGCCTTGTTCAATGGGTTAAGGATCCGGCATTGCTGTGAGCTGTGGTGTAGGTTGCAGACGTGGCTCGGATCCCGCGTTGCTGTGGCTGTGGCGAAGGCCGGAAGCTACATCTCCTGTTAGATCCCTAGCCTGGGAACCTCCATATGCCGCGGGTGCGGCTCTACATAAAGGCAAAAAGACAAAAAAAAAAAAAAATAAATAAATAAATAAATAAATAAAATATGACACAAATGGGAGTGCCCGTTGTGGCGTAGTGGAAACGAATCTGACTTGGAACCATGAGGCTGTGGGTTCAATCCCTGGCTTCTCTCAATGGGTTAAGGATCCAGCATTGCTGTGCACTGTGGTATAGGTAGAAGACACGGCTCAGATCCCAAGTTGCTATGGTTGTGGCACAGGCCGGCAGCTGTAGCTCCGATTAGACCCCTAGCCTGGGAACCTCCATATGCACGGGTGCAGCCCTAAATAGACCAAAATAAATAAATAAATAAGTTAAATTAAATATGACACAAATGAACTTATTCACAAAACAGAAACAGGGAGTTCCTGTTGTGGCCCAGCAATAACAAACCTGACTAGTAACCTTGAGGATGCGGGTTTGATCCTTGGCCTTGCTTAGTGGATTAAGGACCCGGGATTGCTGTGAGCTGTGCTGTAGGTTGTAGACACGGCTTGGATACTGCATCACTGTGGCTGTGGCATAGGCTGGCAGCTGCAGCTCTGATCTGATCCCTAACCTGGGAACTTCATATGCTGCACATGCAGCCCCAAAAAGCAAACAGAAAAGACTCAAAGACACAGAGAACAGACTTGTGGTTGCCAAGAGTAAGAGGGGTTGGGAGAGGAAGGGACAGTCTGGGAGTTTGAGATTAGCAAATGCAAACTGTTACATATAAAATGGATAAGCAATAAGGTCATACACAAGAAACGATACTCAGAATCTTGTAGTAAACCATAATGGAAAATATGAAAAAGAATATATATGTATAACTAATCACTTTGTTGTAAACCATAAACTAACACAACACTGTAAATCAACTATACTTCAATAAAAATAAATTTAAAAAAAGAGTGGTGGCAATAGGAGAGACAATTTTTTTTTTTTAGGGCCACATCCTTGACATATGGAGGTTCCCAGGCTAGGGGCTGAATTGGAGCTGCAGCCACTGGCCTACACCACAGCCACAGCAATGCCAGATCGAGCCGCATCTGCGACCTACACCACAGCTTGCGGCAACGCCAGATCCTTAACCTACTGAGCAAGGCAGAGATCGAGCCTGCATCCTCACAGATACTAGTCAGATTGATTTTCCGCTGAGCCATGATGGGAACTCCCAAATTTTAAATTTAATATGTATTTATAAGACCTTTGCTGACAAGATTTGCCAATGGATTAGATATAGGGTGAGGTAAAGGAATCAAAGATATCTTCAATTTCAAAAGGACAACATAAAACTTAAACAAACAAAAAGCAACAACAGCCACAAAAACCTGTAGTACCCTACACAATTTTTACTTAAATTTTTTTATTTTTTGCTTTTTAGGGCCACACCCATGGCCTATGGAAGTTCCCAGCCTAGGGGTTGAATGGGAGCTCCAGCTGCTGGCCTACATCCCAGCCACAGCAACGCGAGATTCGAGCTGTGTCTGTGACCTACACCACAGCTCACAGCAACACCGATCCCCAACTCACCAAGGGAGGCCAGGGATCAAACCCACATCATCATGGATTATAGCTGGATTCGTTCCCACTACGCCACAGTGGGAACTCCAGTACCCTACACAATTCAGAAAGGAAGAGTAAAAGCACGGGGAACATGGATATAGTTATTCCTCCATCAGAGTATTAGAGCATCTGCTATGTTTCAGGCATTGTGCCAAGCAGAGCATAAAACAGGAAACAGCGAGAGTCAAAACTTCCTGCCCCCAAGGGACTCACATTTAAGTATGAAAATCTGCCCTACCTGCTGCTTCCATAAAGGCCTTGTTTAGCCGAAAGGTCAGAAGGGGTTCTTTGAGATTTCGAAGGAAGTCTTTCAGGAGGCTACAGATTGCATGGATGTCATCCACTTTGCTGAGGAGGGGTACAGTTTTCACTCTTAGGAATTTTTCTTTCAGCTCTTTTACTGTCCGGTCACAGCCTGAGATCCGATACAGGCCTGTCTATCACCAAGACGACACTTTCAGTTAAAAACCTCTTAGTTATTGACACAAATAACAAATTCACCCTCTCCAAGGGTAGAGTCTTACCTCACTCAGTCCTCTTTGCTCAATCTCATTTACACAGTGGACGACGATGGAAGGGATCATTGGAGAAGTCTGGGAAACATAATCTGCCAGCAGCCCCTGAAAAAGGAGTTTAAAATTATTACTTAAAAATAAAACAGGAGTTCCCGTGGTGGTGCAACGGAAACGAATCCAACCAGGAACCATGAGGTTGCGGGTTTAATCCCTGGCCTCTCTTAGTGGGTTAAGGAACTGGCATTACCATGAGCTGTGGTGTAGGTCACAGATGTGGCCTGGATCCCACGTTGCTGTGGCTGTGGCGTAGGCCGGCAGCTGTAGCTCCAATTCGACCCCTAGCCTGGGAACTTCCACATGCTGTGGGTATGGCCCTAAAAAGCAAAATAATAATAATAATAAAATAATTATTTACACCCCTTAGACTAACAGATGAAGACCAACGGGTAGAGCCATCCCCAGGTTAACACTCAGGCTGGGACATCATGCTTACTTTTAAATTGCTCTTCCCAAAGCATATATTAGAACAGAGACTCTCAATTATTTTTCCTACCTCTACTCCAGGACTGATTGATGATTACATATACCACTTTTGCATGAACAAGTAATAAGACCAAGAGCTACAACTCCACCCCCACTCCTCTTACAGTCAAGGGCATCAGAAACCAAACACTAATGAGATTACAGGTACGGAATGTAATATAAACTGATTTATTACTCTTAAAAAGAAAAACTCTTCAGAGTTCCTGTTGTGGCTCAGCCACTTAAAAACTCAACTAGTATCCATGAGGATGCAGGTTCACTCCCTGGCCTCGCTCAGTGGGTTAAGGATATGGCATTGCCACAAGGTGCACTGCAGGTCGCATGTGCAGCTCAGATCTGGAGTTGCTGTGGCTGTGGAGTAGGCCAGAGGCTGCAGCTCCGATTTGACCCCTAGCCTGGAAACTTCCATATGCCACAGCTGCAGGCCTAAAAAAGAAGGGGAAAAAAAAGGTGGGAGGGAAACAAACAAAAATTTTCTATACTGTAATTATCTTAGCAAGAAAAATTATTTAACACAACTCATGATTGATCATGACACAAACCTATCCGTAGGAGAGAACTCCATGGTTCTAAATCAGAATACGGAAAATTTGTAAAAAAAAAAAAACTATAGCATGAATAAGAACACTTAGGATTTAAGAAAAAACATTTGATATGCTGGAGACTGGGCGGCAGAGTCATTTTGTTTTGATTCTTGCTAAGGTTACTTGTAACAATAAATAATTTCTTAATGAATTGAATCAAATTTTAGAAATAATCAATCTAATCTTAATAGCCTAGTATGGAATATCTCTAACATAAAAGAAAGAATATTCAAAGATGAAATTATATGATGGCCGAGATTTGCTTCAAAACAACTCACTGAATATGGTCAGGAGGAGGAGATGGGGTATTAATAAATCAAGACTGGACATGAATTAGCAATCGTGGAAGTTGAGTGATAGGAACCAGAGGGTAGTTATACTAATCTGTTTTCATACATACATTTGAAATTTTACAAAATTGGATGGGATGGGCAGGGGAATGAAGAAAAGAAAAGAAAGGAAGTGGAGGGAGAGGGGGGAGGGAAGGGAGACAGAAGAAAGGAAGAAATGAAGGAAAAGGAGGGCGAGAGAAAGGAGGGAGGGAGGACGAAGGAAAGAGGAATTTAATTTCGAAAGATTACTAAACAGGAGTTCCCACATGGCGCAGTGGAAACGAATCCGACTAGGAACCATGAGGTTGTGGGTTCAATGCCTAGCCTCGCTCAGTGGGTTAAGGATCCGGTGATGCCATGAGCTGTGGTGTAGGTCATAGACATAGCTGGTATCTGGCACTGCTATGGCCGTGGCGTAGGCTGGCGGCTACAGCTCCGATTAGACCCCTAGGCTGGGAACCTCCATATGCTGCAGGTGTGGCCCTAAAAAAAAAATTAAAATAAAATCTCTTTTTTTTTCTTTCCTTTTTTTGTCTTGGCCACACCTGTAGCATCAGGAGTCACCAGGCCAGGGATGACACCCACGCCACAGCAGTAACCAGAGCCATGCAGTGACGATGCCAAATCCCTAACCCACTGAGCTACAAGGGAACTCCCATCATTTTATCATTTCTATTCACTATTTGTTGGCATCATCAGCTTTAGAATAAAATGACCTAGCTTTTGAAAAGCTAAAGAAGCCATAACACAGGGATGGTTCCCACAGGTCATACCTCTCCAATCTTGACAGGTGTCCCTACCAAGGTGGGAATGCAGGGAAGGGGACAGCGGTCCCGACATTCTGGGTGAGAGACCACACGACAGTCTCGACACTTCAGAGACAGCTTGCCAAACTTTATTCGCTTTCCACATGGAACACAAGACTCGGGTTTAATAACCTGAGGATGAAACAGGGAGTGGTATGAATTAGAACCATCAACCTAGCATGCGCCAAACAACCTTCTAATCCCTTTCCACATATATATTTGTGTAACTCTCACAATAATCCTAATAAAATGGACTTTGTTTTCTTTAAGCTAAGTAAACAGAGGCAAAAAGAGGCTAAGTAATTTGCATAAGGGCATCCAGCTGTAAGGGATCACTATATAGTAGCAGAAGGAATCTGCTGACAAGGAGTCAGAAAACCGCCATGTTGACTTTGCCACTTACTGTCCTGTGGCTCAAACAACTCAGTTAACTCCTCTAAGCCTCAGTCAGTTTGCCTGGGTTTTTATGAGGAAACCAAAGGGGACAAATGTAAAACATGCTATAGTCAAGCACTAAATGTATATACTTATCACTAAAAAAGCACAAACGACTGCTTCTAAAAAGTTGCTTTCTTTTAATTTACTATTACTCACAGAATGGAAAGATATACAACCCCTGGAACCAGAAGTTAGCCCTGGAAAGAGAGATTGGAAGGAGAAAGGAAAACCCACACTTGCGCTAAAGTACTTAAATTTGTTACTGGTAAATACTACTTCCACCATTAAAAAACTAGATGTGCCCAAGAGTAGCAGCAATCCCCAATTTACCGTCTTGGAGACGAAATCGTGCAGGCGCACCCCTCCGTTGCTCTGTGGAGTGCCGGAGCCGCCTGCCTCAGTTTTTGGCTCCGGCTGCCTGCTGCTCAAGGTGGAGTCACTGTTCCAAGGCTGTAAAGTACCTAGAAAACAGGCAACTCTAAACTTTGTGTCTTCGGTATTTTGTTTCTTCTGAATTCTAACCCCAATTTTAATATAACTGGTAGATAACCAGTAATCTGTAACAATACCAGAAGTGACTAGAATGACTAGGCCAGGCTAGCAAGCTAAAGGCAGAGCATGACACACATAGCTCGGGCCCTCAGTAAGCAGCAGTAAGAAACTACCCGATACATCCAACTCTGCCTCATGAGGGTTCTAAGAAACCAGTTCTCCTCAGGTTTTACTAGTTGTTTTACACAGGCAATTCAGTCACAAACCCAGCGGACCTGTCTTCCTTCGGCTCCTGGTCCAATATGGCACAGTCTCAATAGTAGACACAGCTTCGATGGGCCCGCCATCATTGGGAACAGTCACTGTAGTTTTTGCAACTATGGATTCATTTCCCTGAAACACAGGTAATAATGAGTGAAGAACGAATCTAATTTCCCCTCCACTACAGGGTGTTTTGGAATAGCTGAAAAATTCCTGAGTTTCAGCCAGGACTTTAAGCCCCCAGGCCCAAACACTCTTACATTGAAATCTCATACTTTTAAAAACAGAAATATAGGTCACAGGGGTACACATACAAGCAACTAAGAACCAAACATAAAGTGGACAGTTGTTAACTATTCTATTCAAATGGATAATAAGAATTCTATTAGAAAAACTTTCATCTCTCAAAGTAACACTGCAATGTCGACTTGAGATTTTTAATGCTTGAGGCCACTGATCTTTGAAACATTCAAGACCACAATTTTCTTGGCCTGACTAGTCTTACCTGGTCCACGGTGGAGCCAATGGAACGAGTTTTCTTTACAGGTCCAGGGGGACCATCAATGAACTGTCGGCTACTAGAGCGCTAGAGATGTGAGAAAAACCAAGAATTTTAGTGCCAAATAGATCTGAAGCACAAAAGACAAAATTATTCCATTAGACAACTTGGATACAAGTCCTAGTTACCAAAGCTACAGTAAATAACATCCTAGGTACTAAAGTTACGTAAATAACAAACAAGGAGCTCTCTCTCAGTGCCTATTTCCACATAAAGCTTAAGTTGTACCAACAACAATGCCCTCAGTGCCCCCAGAAGAAACAAGCAAGCTTTAAAAAAATTTAGATGACAGCACTGGAAAAAGTAGAATGTAATCCTATCTAAGGACATGAAGCCTTAGGAAACATACTGAGTCCCCTAAATAAGCACAGATAGATCTCTATATATCCCATTACACACAGTTCATCAGAAGCTTACATCAGAGCACAAAAGTTCTGCATAAAAATGCATATGACAACCCAAAACAAACTTAAATATATCCTTTTCCTCTTGATGAATGAACTGAAAGCAGCCCAGAGCAGTGAAACAGGGCAGGATTCTATTCTGAGTTACTCCTTCAAGGAACATCTATACCACCCCAGGACATGGATTCATTTGTAACATGTTTAACAACAGCTAGAGCAACATATCAGGAATGCAGTAGGATGGCAAAGGCAAAATTTGGGGGGGAAACTGTTTTATTGTTACTTTGTTAAAACAAACAAACAAAACCCACCACCACTCCCAAACTAAACTAAATCATACATACCCTCTTTTCTCTCTTCTTCAGTTTGAAAGTCTTTACCAAAGAAGAATCCCAATCCTGTTGACAATTACATGGTATTAATTTCTTTCCTTGGCTAGGCCTCCCCAAAACCCTGTGCAAATAAATTTACAAAGAATTTTAAAGGCCTCTTGAGTCAGAGTACCCAACTCAAAATGCAGGCAGTGGGGAGGGAGGGTCTCAAATGTTGTGGCCAGAGAGCAATGGTTAGTTAACATGCTTTTTTTTCAAAATTGAAGCTATTATAATAGAATCAGGAATCAACACCACAGAGGCAAGAAAAGGTTAAAGAATCAACTTCTGTCGTGATTATCTCTGGTGCCTGGTCCTTTATTTCTGATTATTTTTGTAATTAGTTTTAGAACTTACAGAATGTTAGACACTATACTGATGGTGTTAGATGTAATCCTTGCCCTTAAGGGACTGTGCTCATCTAATTAGATGTTCTGTACAATACAGCCGCTTTAGAAGTTCTAGTTTAGGTTTTATATCTCTCAATCATCCTTCTTCCTTGGTTCCTAAAAAAGACATTCACTAGGACACTGAAGAATTATTTGTCTTCCACTGTGGTCTAGTTCCACTTCATTCACTGTAACCATTTGCACTCATTTTTAGTACCGACCTATGACCTCCTTACTCCTAATAATCCCTGAAAACACAAAATCCAGAAACAGCTGTATATACCTTAGCTAAATAAATTTAACTTTTCCAATTCATGGTCAAGTAACTGAGCTACTGGTTGTCTGACTGAGCTTTTGTTACAACAGATACTATATCATAGGTCTAGCTCTAGAAGCAGCTAATAATATATTCTAGTTTTATTACATATCCTAGACTATGTAGTTCCTTATTTCAAAAAGGTGATACTTAATATTTATATCTATAAAACGGCAATTGTTTCCCTAGTCAAACACTGAATTTGGACAGAAAACTTCTAACTCATTGAATAAGTAGTTCTCACTTGTTTCACTATCACCAGAAAACCAACTACCAACAACCTCCTGATTTGTGATTTATTTGCTGTCTTTCAGCCAGAAAACAGGAAAGATACATAAGCCAATAAACTGCCAGTCTCTGGAATATCAAAAATTGAATTATCAGGAGATGACCTTTTATGCAGAAACATCATCAGTTAAGAGGAGGGTGCTGCCCCATAAAGCAGGGTAGCACGTGGACCACTGTCCATCAAAGCATTATCTAGTGCCTGGAAACTTTCATCAGTCTTCCGGCTGAAATTACAGGGCATTGGTTTCATTCTAATTGTGAAATATGACTTTTTTTTTTTTGTCTAGCTAGGGTTTTAATAAGTCAAGATACAGTAATCAATTAGTACAAAGTAGCATAGGCCAACCTCATGCCAAATCCTAAATTCTATATTCTCACTTCCAGAAATTAAATAAATATATAAACCAATCTCTTAAAGCTTGTGTGTATTTACATTTTTTTAAATGCTAGCTAGTCAGTCTCTATAACATATCGACTAATAAAATAGTAACGAAGGAATTCCAGAAGAGAGGACAGGAGAGATATTCCCAAGGGAGCAGGGTTAAGAAAAACAGATAATTCTCAGAAACCAAGTGTTCATTACCAGTGATTCATCAGTCTTGTCAAAGCTGATATCTGATAAAATGGAACCAGATTCATCAATGGTTGACAGTCTAGATGAATGAAACAGTAGTATTAGACAAAAGCCTGTGGAGCGTAAAATCCACCAACACCAAAACAAGTCGCACTGGTCAGGTAACAACGGCAATTTCACAGCAACACCTTCCCTATGGAGGTAACTATAAGCTCAAACCTAGCTGTGGTAGGTTGCGTTTTACAGTTTTCGTGGGGGAGTGTGCACAAGCATGCGTGAGTACACGTGCAGCTCAGCTGCTATTTCAGCAAAAGCCTCATAACTGCAACTGAAAGTTAGTCAGGGGTATGGGCGCTATCCCCTGCTGAGCCTGTACCACAGGCTACTAAAAATTCACAAGGCAGAAGAGTAAAGTTTAATTTGATACCAAACGTGGCTGCTTTCTACAAGACAGTATTACCTAGCATTAGCTTTTTAAGAAATTAAGCCCGTACAGCTTCTTAGTTATAAAGAGTCCCCATAAAACAACCAGGCAACAAAATAAATAGCTCTAAGAGTGCTGACCTTTCCCTACATATTGTATTGGGGATGTTAAAGTCAAAGCCTGGTTGAGACTCTTTAAACTGCGATGCAGTTGAACCAAAATTATTGTCTGGTTTTGGCTCACAGAAGACCTTTCTAAACCAGAAGAGCTACAAGAGCTCTCTGGAGAGTAAACACTGGAAGTATTGCTGAACTGCCACTTCCACCTCTAGGTTTCTTAGCAATGTGCAAGATTAGTTATTGATGTGCAATTTAGCACCAACATCAAATTTTACCGATGAAGAGACATTCTAAGGAAAGCCAAAAGAGAGAGAGAGAGAAAGAGAGGGAAGCCCCTGCGCCTTTTATTTCCCACCCAGCCTTCCTCCAAAGTCGTCTTCTTTATTCGGCACACATTCCAGAAACAGTACGCTTAAGAGTTTAGATAACAAGAATTTCTGACAGCTGTGTTGCTTGTGATCAGATACCAGCAGATGCAGTTCCCCCACCTTTTGTTCCCAGCATTGCTGCTGGATGGTTGGCCTCTGTTGAGAAAAGCCAGAGCTGATTTTTGCTCCTCGCTTAGTTGGATGCTGCCAGATGTGTCACACATGAGCATCTCTCGAATCAGCTGAATCTGTCTTTCCTACAGACCAAAGCAGAGTAAAACATTCTAACTAACCAGGGGAGAAAGCTTCACCTCAAATTTATGGGACAGGCAGACCAGAAGACATTAAAATACAGCATTATGCAAATGAGCCTTCAGGAAGGCTGCTACACCAATAGCATATTAATTCACATCAAGCCCAGATTGTGTCTCTGATTTCTGACTGGTAAAATGAACTCCATCTAGCAAAGTGGGGGTTTCTGCGACAAGACTTTTGGATCAAACTGCTAATCCAAGAGAAGAGGGTATTGCAAAATGAGAGTCCTCAAATAGATTTCATAAAGCAAAAACATTTTTAGTGACATTTTTATCAGGACAATTATTGGCTGCTTCTACAGATCAAAGCTGCCACCCACCTTTCTAAATGGTGGAGCAAAATGCGTTAAAATGAATACAAAGTTGTGCCACCCTGGAACCAGACAATTTGAGCTCACTGAGGCATCTAACACTGTACCAAGATGGATTGGTCCCTCCTTTTAAAGGCTTCCCTTTGTACCATGGCCCACCCTGGTACATCAAAATGATAGTGTTGTAGGTTCTAGCGTTCACACTGTTTGAACATATCCTTTACCCTAAATTAAGAGCAGTGACAAAGGAAAGACTTAAGAGTTGTTCTGCCTGTATCAATGACAAAGCACGAGCTTCTGATATAAGGATGAGGACGTTCTAGGTAGTGCTTATCATCAACAATGAGAGATGGCCAACAGCTTGTGACAGATCAAATATGCTAAGATTTCCCTGCCTTTCCCCCTAATTTTATTTAAATTGAAGTAAAGCTGATTTACAACTTCGTGTTAATTTTCCCTATAATTTTGAGTCCTCAAATTCTCGTTTGAAATTTGTCTATTAAGTAAAAGTTTCAGGTCTAAAGGAGGAAAAATTTAAGTTTCAGCCTATGAAGAACAGGATTCCTAGGCTGTAATTTCAGCTCCAATCGTGGACAACCAGTCAATGGACAGGCTGTTTATAGTTCTTTAATGTAGAAGAAACTGGATATATCTGGGCAAGTGGAAACACTACGGCTAATGCTTCCCCTGCCCCCACTATCACAGTTCTAGTGTAGAAAACAATACACACCAGCCTTTCGCAGTCAGCCTCAGCTCGCTGTCTCCGTTTGATCTCTACATCCACCTGATTGCGCGCGTGCTTCAGCTTGACATCCAGAGCACTACGCTCGGTCTCTGCTTTCATCAAAAGATCCTTGTATTTGCCCAGCTCATGGTCTGTTCTCTGCCACTTTTTACGGAAATCTTCAAAGTCCTTTGCCAACTGGATAAATTCTAAGAAAAGGGGGAAACTTTAATAATTCAAGCGCCAAGCTGAGTATAAATGTTCTAATAAATGAGTCCTCTGGTTAGTTTTATTCCAAATAGATAATTAAGGGACCAGCTGAACTATGGGCAAATCCAGCTGAAAATAACCAGGAGCAGATCCTGGATATATGTTCATCACTTTGGATAAGAGCTTTGTGGGGAACAATTCCTATTTCAACAGGCCACTAACTTTTGGCTTAGCCAGTGGCATCTGCTATGGAATAAGTGACTCATTAGTCATTTGTCTCCAGATATAACACTAACAGTGAAAGCTCCCGAACAGAAGGTAATCAAAGGGGGATACCTTTGGGGCAGCTGTCACATACCAGGACAGTTACAGCTATAAAACAAAAAACAGCCTCCTTTAGAGTCACGCATTGCTGTGCCAGAGAGGCGTAAAACAGCAAATTCAAATATAACTGCTCTAATATGCTCCAGAAGATGTAGATTAATATTATAGATGTCTAGGCTTGTAATTGCATTCAGCTGTAAAATTATACAAATATTGATTTGAAAGTAAAGAGCCAATTTGCTTTTGCTGTTTAACACAGCCCTGAAGGGCATGTAAACATTCCAGTTGGAAAGACACAGGAAGAGAAGATCATACTAGCTTTGGGTGAGTCACTGGTAGTGGAATGTGCACTCTTTTCAAAAGTCTGCAAAGACAGCATCACTTCCAAGGCAGCACCTCAAAGCATGATAACCCTGGTGGCATCAGTTCTTAGCACTTGCTGTTAGCAAAGACTATGCTACAGTGCCTTACTATTCTAGTTAACCTCAATCTACCTCCAAGCATCACTCTCCACCAGCATCACGGAGGAAGTTTCCAAGGTGTACATCTGCTGCTGGTCAAACTAACCCAGTTTACAGCTGAAACTAGGTCAAATTCACACAAAGCCGGCAGATTCTTAGGTAATAAGGGCACTTTTCTTTCTTTCTTTTTCCTTTTTTTTTTTTTTTTTTTTGTCTTTTTAAGGCCGCACCTGTGGCACATGGAGGTTCCCAGGCTAGGGGTCTAATCGGAGCTGTTGCTGCCAGCCTATGCCAGAGCCACAGCAACGCTAGATCTGAGCCGCGTCTGCAACCTACACCACAGACCGCAGCAACACCGGATCGTTAACCCACTGAGTGATGCCAGGGATCAAACCCACAACCTCATGGCTCCTAGCAGGATTCATTTCCACTGCGCCACGATGGGAACTCCAAGGGCACTTTTCTTATTTGAATTTAACCTAAAAGCATAGAAATAATATAGTGACTTTTTAAAGTAATTTTAATGATTTGACTAAATTTCAAACTTACAAATTAGGACAATTCCAATGTGTAAACTAAGGCTTACACATAAGGAAACATAAGGTTTTTACTAAACTAGGTTTTAGCAAAACAGGATATCATGGCCTAGTTATATTAGACAATGCAAATATCAAGGATCTCAAAAAATAAAATAGGGAGTTCCCATCATGGTGCAGTGGTTAACGAATCCGACTAGGAACCATGAGGTTGCAGGTTCAAATCCTGGCCTTGCTCAGTGGGTTAATGATCCAGCGTTGCTGTGAGCTATGGTGTAGGGTCGCAGATGTGGCTCAGATCCCGCATTGCTGTGGCTGTGGCGTAGGCCGGCAGCTGTAGCTCCGATTCCACTCCCTAGCCTGGGAACCTTCATATGCCACGGGTGTGGCACTAAAACGACAAAAGACAAATATATATATATTTATATTATTACAATTCAAATCTTTTTTTTGGCTGCACAAATGGCAAAGGAAGTTCTGGGGCCAGAGATCAAATCCAAGCCACAGCTACGACCCATGCTACAGTGGCAACACTGGATCCTTAACTCACTGTGCCAGGCCGGGCTGAGGATTGAACCCTCACCTCAATAGGCAGAGACAACACTGGATCCTTAACCTGCTCCACCACAGCAGGAACTCCTCAAATAGTTTTAAGGGATATACTGGTTTAGTTAATAGTTTGGAACACATCACTGGCTGTTTTTTCTCCTTAATTTAAACAAAAAGAAAACAAACACATCACTTTGTAAATTTATCTAATTCAAAACTATAGATTCACAAAGATAAAAATCAAAAACAAGAGCTGATTCTTAGTCATATTTACTCAAACAATTCCTCAAGCAGTACTTATTATTTGTGAACTTTTTTGATATATGTAATATTTCTTTAAAAAAAAGAAAGAAAAGGAAACAAACTTTTCAACTACACAGTCTAAAAACTTTCTAGCTCCACACTGTGGTCAATTAAATGTTTCTAAATACAGTGTTGCTTACACTTGAAAATATTTAGAGTTGAAAAACAACTTTGAGAATAAAAAGATTTCCATTTGATCTAGTTTTGCTGGTTTGTTCTTTAGGATATTCCTTCTTGATAAGTCTTTTTTTTTGCCTTTTTGTCGTTTTAGGGCCGCACCTGTGGCATGTGAAGGTTCCCCTACACCGCAGCCACAGCAATGCAGGATCCGAGCCGCGTCTGCAACCTACACCACAGCTCACGGCAACACTGGATCCTTAACCCACTGAGCAAGGGCAGGGATCAAACCCACAACCTCATGGTTCCCAGTCAGATTCGTTAACCGCTGCTCCACGAAGGGAACTCCCCAGTAAGTCTTCTTATATTGGGGTTTTGATTCCCTTTCATCATTAACTGGCATACATTACAGATTTAAATGAACTGGATGACAGAACTGAAACCAAATAAAATATCAGTTCATTTCAAAGAAGGAGTTCCTGTTTTAATAAACGATTAAATTATAAATTTAGTTTATGTTAGATCAGAACTAGAACATCTGCATATATGATGAAGATATCACTTTTATGTACAATTCTGTTATGAACTAATTGTGCTAGGATGGGTCAAAACCACACCTTACACCACAGACCAGGAGAAATTTTCATGTTGGAGATCAATAAACACAAATGGCAATTTTTGGTCAATGTGTGAAACACAATTCAATTTGGTGTTGGCCTCTGTTATGAAATATACATTCAAAAGGTTTCTTAAATTAAAATTATCTCTTTTAAAAAGTTATATTATAAAATGTATCTATCAAAAAGGAGAAAAGAGAAGGGAAATTTCCTTAAAACAAATTGAGAGTAATCTTTGATCCACTAAAAAAATAAATACAGAAAAATAAGTCAGGATTTAGTTCATAGTTTTAGCAAAGAGATTAAAGCAGCTCCAGGAATCTTGTTTTTTCAGCTCACTCCTTCTAGCGCCTTTGCATAGGCTCTTGTCTTTCTCACCACCCTCTAAGCTTCTTAAGAGCATGGACCCTGTGTCTCTCTTGCTTTTTTATCCCTAGGTTCTTGCACTTTACCTAGAACACAGTAGGCATTTACATAGTCAATGACTGAATGAAAATGGCTGTTCATATTAAACCCAGTGTATCCAGGCCACCTTACCAGTCTAATCAAACTTCCCACTGATACCTAATACCCTCTTTCTAGCTAAACTGGTTTGTCCTTGCCCCCAGGACAGACCTGTGCCCATGTCTGCCTTCTCACTTATAATCAAGCTATGCTCTCCGAATGGAATGCCCTACCTACCTACCTACTTTTTTTTTTTTAATTGCTACACCTGTGGCATATGGAAGTTTCCAGGCTAAGGGTCAAATGGGAGCTGCAGTTGCTGGCCTATGCCACAGCCATAGCCACGCCAGATCCGAGCTGCGTCTGTGACCTGCACCACAGTTCAGGATCCTTAACCCACCCATCAAGGCCAGGGACTGAACCTGCACCCACATGGATACTAGTCAGATTCTTAACCCACTGAGCCACAATGAGAACTCCCCTACTCTTTATGTACTCATTTTTCTAGTCCCATTTGATCTATGAATCCTTTCCTAATCTGTTTGCTCAACATTTTTCTATACTTTCCCGAAGCATATATTTTGAAACTTATATTATCTTCTGTTTCATGAGACAGAATCCTGTCTCTGAAACTTAAATACCATAATCTTCTTGAAGACATACCACATACAGTTTAGTTATCATCTACTGTACACAGCATAGCACCAATCTAGTATGGTGTTGGCACACAATAGGCACCTGATAAACATTAAGTTATATTTATTCTTAATTTATACACCAACATCAAAAAAGTTCAGGCAGGAGTTCTTTCATGGTGCAGTGGGTTAAGGATCTTTGTGTTCCGTGGGTTAAGGATCTGTGTTGTCACTGCAGCAGCTTGGTTCACTGTTGAACTGCTGTGTTGTAGATTCAATCCCTAGCCTAGGAATTTCCATATGCCGAGGACACAGCTAAAAAAAAAAAAAAGTTCAGGCAGTCCGTGATAAAAATAGAAGATAAAAATCATGTAGACTGGGGAAAACAAAGATAAAATATCTAGGCTATTAAAATCATTTTATTTGAATATATAAGCCTTCACTCTGATCTTTCACTGACCTTGGACTTAGACTTAAAAAAAAAACTGTAACTATACAGAAAGAAGAAAAAGGAATGAAGTTATTATGATGAAAAGTAAGAGTAAGGAATCAGGGAATACTTAGGCATGGGAGGAATTCCTAGGATCTAAGAAGAGGACAGAGAGTGGAGTGGTTGCAGAAAGGAGATTCTATAGTCTAGAAAACACTAAGACACTTTAGTTCCTCAAAAGTTAACATTCCAAATAAGGGATTTGAAGAGGTGACAAAACGTACCTCTGTTTTATAACAGAAATCAATGGGGGGACAGAAATTTGCTTATAAAACAAAAGTTCCTGTAAAAATATCTTTTTTTGCCGTAAATACTTTCTAAGGTATTTTCACAACTAGTGTCTCATTTATGGCCAAATTCTCATGGCAAAACTCCTGTTTTTAGAGTTCCCGCCATGGCTCAGCAGAAACGAATCCGACTAGGAACCATGAGGTTGTGGGTTCGATCCCTGGCCCTGCTCAGTGGGTTAAGGATCCGGCATTGCTGTGAGCTGTGGTGTAGACTGCAGATGCAGCTCGGATCCTGCGTGACCGTGACTATGGTGTAGGCCAGCAGCTGTAGCTCCGATTGGACCCCTAGCCTGGGAACCTCCACATGCCATGTGTGCGGGACTTAAAAAAACAACAAAAGACAAACAAAACAAAACCCTCCTATTTTTATAGATGGAGAAAAAGACACAGAAATAACAGTTAAAAGCCAGCACTAGTTAGTGAAACTCCAAACCTCAGATTCCTCCCTCTGCCCCTACATTCTATCAGCTGCCTTCTCCTAGAGGCACAGTCTCTTCTACCCATTCCTCCTTATTTCCATCTTCACAGTCACCACTCCAGTTAGGGATCCCTTCGCCTCTTTCCTGAACTATGGCAACTATGTCCTTCCTCACCAGTCTCCCAGCCCCCACCTCTGCCACCGTAACCTTCCAAAAGCACAGATTAAGTCACCCCCCCTTATTCTTATTCCCCTCGTACCCCGCACCCTCTTGCCCTCACTCAGGTTGTTACCCTGACCCTAAAGGCCCTCTTTCATCTGTCTGTTGGGATTCTACCCAATATCTTACTAAGGCTCAACTCAAATGCTACTTTTTTCCATGAAGCCATTTAGTCATTCCTTTCCCTGAACACGTGCAAGAAGCTATGATGGATTCTCACTGAATATTTGCTGAGTGAACTGGAATTTTAAGATCCCTTATTCAAAAAAAAACAAAAACTCTTCAATACTGTTCCCTACTAGACTCCAAAGCAATCCATCTTCTGAGATGATATGACCTCAAAAGAGAAGCCTAATTAGTATGCCTTCCTGGTTACTGAGTTGGTACCAGATGATAGGGTCATGCAAGAGCTATTAGAAAGAGAAAATAGAATACTGTTTCAAAAGGACTTTAAGTGAATGAGAGCTATTAAAAACATGATTCAAATTAAAGAAAATATTGAATGGCATAAGCAAGACACCATACTAAATACTATGGAAATACATTTTAAAGTTTAAGACATACATACATACATTACTTTTATACCAACGAGGCTGAATTAACAGCAACACCTACTAAATTAAGAAATAGGAGAGAATGGCAAAACAAAGAAAAGCTGGTAAAGAATAACTCCCTTAGATCACTTAAGTCAGTGCTAACAGCCCCACCTTTCTTTCTCATTAATCTACTTCCCAGAAGACTATTCTATCACCACCTCCTTTTTCTCCCCAGCGCTCCATCCAACCTCAACCCTTTATTACTAAGCACCAAATACACCAAGCCTGTGAAAGCAGATAAATTCTCCCTCCTTCAAAAAGAAATTGTGTCATTTTTCTCCTCTTCAACTGAAAATGTTTTATAGAACAGAGGGAAAACCCAGGATAAGAAATGCAGATAACTATTACTATAAAGAAAAAAAGCGGAGTTCCCATCGTGGCTCAGTGGTTAACGAATCCGACTAGGAACCATGAGGTTGCGGGTTCGATCCCTGGCCTGGCTCAGTGGGTTGAGGATCTGGTGTTTGCTGAGAGCTGTGGTGTAGGTTGTAGACACGGCTCAGATCTGGCGTTGCTGTGGTTCTACCGTAGGCCGGCAGCTACAGCTTCGATTAGACCCCTAGCCTGGGAACCTCCTGTGTCGTGGGTGCGGCCCTAAAAAGACAAAAGAAAAAAAAAAGGCAACATCTTTGATTGGAAATCCAGTAGATTTTGCCCAACTTGTGAAAAGAAAATGAAATTGGAAACTAATGCCAACTATTTAATGCAAAAATAATCTTTTTTTGTGTGTATCTTCTTTTTTTTAGGGCCACGCACCCACAGCACATGGAGGTTCCCAGGCTAGGGGTCGAATCGGAGCTGTAGCCACTGACCTACACCACAGTCACGGCAATGACAGGAACTCTGAAAGAGCTGACAATGAAAAAAGTCTAGGTAAAACTCACTTAAAAACTATGAGGAGTTCCCTGGTGGCCTAGTGGTTAAGGGTTAAGGGCCTAGCATTGTCACTGTTGTGGGTCAGGTTTGATTCCTGGTACAATCACTCCCACATACCATGGGTATAAGCACAAAATAAATAAAAAATAAAAAATTAATTAAATTTACATTTCTTTCTTTCTTTTTTTTTTTAATGAGGAGGCCCCCCTGTGGTGCAATGGGATCGGTAGCATCTCGGAGCACTAGGATGCAGGTTCAATCCCCGGCTCAGCACAGTGGGTTAAGGATCTGGCGTTGTCACAGCTGTGGTATAGGTCACAACTGCAGCTCAGATCTGACCCCTGACCTGAGAACTCCATGTGCCACAGGGCAATCAAAAAGAAAAAAAAAAGGAGTTCCCTTTGTGGCACAGTGGCACAGTGAAAAGGAATCCAACTAGTATCCATGAACATGCAGGTTCAATTCCTGGCCTCAATCGGTGGGTTAAGGATCTGGCGTTGCCGTGAGCTGTGGTATAGGTCACAGACACAGCTTGGATCCTGAGTTGCTATGGCTGTGGTGTAGGCTGGCAGCTACAGCTCCGATTCGACCCCTAGCCTGGGAACCTCCATACGCTGTGGGTGCAGTCCAGAAAGAAAAGAAAAGAAAAGAGAAAAGAAAAGGAAGGGAAGGGAAGGGAAAGGAAAAGAAAAGAAAAAGAAGAGAAGAGAACTACAGGAAAAAAAAGCAACCATTTAGAATAAGTGTCCATTAAGCTTTGACCATCATTTTCTTTGTAGGTAACTCAAATGAAAAACAATTTTAGGCTCTGCAGAAAACCCAAATCTGAAATCTGCTTTTTTCCTCTTCACACAGGCCGACTCAGAATGACTTACGGAGTTCATTTCCTTCACTGAGAATATCCACCCGGCGTACAAGCTGCTCAAACAGATTCCGCAAATTCAGCATCGTAGTATCCATCTTTCTGCCAAGAAATCAAATATACATTAAGGGTCCTGCCATCTCCCTCAGACAAAAGATCCAGTAGCAATCCAGTACAGCCATCAGTGACTAACATCTGGACTCTCCCATGTGTCGCTACCATTTTAAGAATCTCATTATAAGCCAACAATGGATGTTTTGTATAATCCTTATTATAAAAACAAAGTTGGAATGTTCAAGACTCATTTGAAAATTACAAAAGCATTTCTGTCCTCTGAATATAACACCCCTTCCTGCCTACTCTTTTCCTCCACTCTGCAATCACTATGGAGCTGAGAAGAAAGCAATTTGGGACAAGAATGTCAGTTGATTACTAGGTGACCAACTACTTAGTCAATCTTCTTAACTAGTATAACATTTCTGCCACTTTAATCCTTCTGCACTTTGAAGACCGTCAATGTAACTTAAAATGTTTATTTTTAATTTTATTTTTAGTATCCCTGTCACAACTGCCTTTTAAAACGCAGGACATGGTCAGCACATTTCCTACCAACAGCACAGATGATGTCACACAAGTGATTAAGTGGGGAAATCGCTAGCTCAGCAGCACAAGAATTATTTCCGTAATGCAGGGCTCTCTGCTGGACTGTGTGCAAGGACTATGTCTAATAAATTTATACTAAGTATAGGCAAAGGATTATGTTGTACCACATTCTGGCATCAAGGAGACAATACACCACCTTCACAGTTAGAAGGGCAAAGAAAAAGTCATTTGCTACTGTGTTCTGTATAGTGAATTTGAGGCTTCATATTTTCCTCCCTAAAGACTTGCTGATATTACATTAAAAATGGTGTCCTTAAAGGGAGTTCTAGTCCAAATAGACTTTAACTGGGAACACCCTGAGGAACTAAGATCTTCATTTAACAGTCAAGAAAGAAAGACATCAACAGGATGTTACGAAAATTATCAAGGAAATGAAATTAAAAATCAAATTTCATTTGAAAATTGAATGTCCTCAGAAATACCATTAAAGGATTCTCCTTATGTTTCTCCTAATAACCCCTTCTTCAACATTCTAGTCCAGGCTCTTTTTTCACTCATCTAAATGAAATTTTAGGGAGTTCCTGTCGTGGCGCAGAAGTTAACAAATCCGACTAGGAACCATGAGGTTGTGGGTTCGATCCCTGGCCTTGCTCAGTGGGTTAACAATCCGGCGTTGCGTGAGCTGTGGTGTAGGTTGAAGAGGCGGCTCAGATCTGGCATTGCTGTGGCTATGGTATAGGCCAGCAGCTGTAACTCTGATTCGACCCCTAGCCTGGGAACCTCCATATGCTGCAGGTGCGGCCCTAAAAATAAATAAATAAATAAATAAATAAATAAATAAAATAGAATTTTAAGAACTCTTTTACAAAGGTTTAGTGATTTTACAATGTAAGATTGTACCATAAGCTATGAGGGCAAGAAAAGAGATGAAAAGCCCAAAGGAACATATAAGCATAAAGGTATTTTCTATTATATGCTACAGAACTATTCATTTGTACTTGTATGATGATTGCTCTAATAGCAAAGAAGCTTTCAGTTCCAAGCTTGGATGCAATATATACCTGAATCAGGGCCGGAAACCAAGATTTTCAAATGGCAGTGTATCTGTTCCAAGCTACATAATCACAGCAAGCTGCTAAGCAACCAGACCAACAAATTTATTACAAAGCTCTTTCTCTAAACTAAGAACAAAACTAAAAGAATAGCATTAAAACTGGTAGGGATTTCCCATCATGGCTTAGTGGTAAAGAACCCGACAAACATCCATGAGGACACAGGTTCGATCCCTGGCCTCGCTCAGTGGCTGAAGGATCCAGCGCTGCTGTGAGCTGTGGTGTAGGTTGCAGATGCAGCTTGGATATGGCATGGCTGTGGCTATGGATAGGCCAGGGGCCATAGCTCTGATTCAGCCCCTAGCCTGGGAACTTCCATATACCACAGGTATGGCCCTAAAAAGGAACACACAAAAAAAGAAGGTGAGCTCAGTACATAGCAAAACTTCATATCTATATGTCCAAGAATACAGAAAAGGAAAATGTGACAGTGCAGCTAGGGAACTGAAAACTTGTTTAAAAAAAAAAAAATTCAGAGGGTTTTTGTGTCTTAAATGACAACACGACTTGATCCTTTGTCCCCTTTAAGAGAAAGCCCCCATTTTTTTCAAGCTACTCTCTTCTTTCCTATTTTCTTTGTGCATACCACCCCCTGGAGTGAGTGCTGTGGGAAGGTACTCTCTTAAAAACACAACCTGATTCCTGAAAAAACCCAGAGTACCTACCTGAGGACATCTCACCAAAGTCACTGTTATCTCATACAACTACATCTATCCACACTGTTCTCCTAACATGATGTCTGATACCTGTTTGACTGAACATATCTCACTAACCCACTTCAGTCAGTACATCTTTATAGACAACTCTCCCATTTCTCTCCCTAGCCCTCACCCCTCTCCAAACTCAATCCTATAACTCTCAATTTGTCTGGGATGCCCTGGATGTTGAACCTGATTTTAAGACACTGTTCTGTCCTTTCCCCACATATATCACCAACTACCCTACCCAGTAACCTACCCTCCTCCCTCTTCTACCGACCCTCAATTTTGATTTCCTTTTTATCATTCTCCTCACTCAGGGCTAAACCACAGGATCACCTGAAGTTACTCCCTTTCCTACATGTACAATCTCCAAACTCTGGATTCTTCTCTCATGTGTTATACCAATCTCCTCATCACTTGCAGGTCATTTACCACTCACTTCAACTGATCTCCCTGGTCCCCTTCTTTCCACAACTGCTTTGCTCACCTGGCACTCACACATGCACTTTGTATACTAATTTACCATGTTTCTCTCCTAGACTGCAGATCTAAGAGAAGAAATCTGACATTTGGCACTACTGTATTACACACACAAACACTCCATATTTTAAAGAAATATTTGCTTAATCAGAGAACACATGAATGAAAACACACACACCTATGATTCTATTGTCAAAAGAACTTCCATCACACACACCTATGATTCTATTGTCAAAAGAACTTCCATCTTGAACATCAATGTTTAATATAGATGAAAACAAAGAAAACAGTTTTAAAAAGGAGGAGTTCCTGGAGTTCCCGTCATGGCTCAGTGGTTAATGAATCTGACTAAGAACAATGAGGTTGCGGGTTCGATCCCTGGCCTTGTTCAGTGGGTTAATGATCCGGCGTTGCCGTGAGCTGTGGTGTAGGTTGCAGACGTGGCTTGGATCCTGCATTGCTGTGGCTGTGGCGTAGGCCGGCAGCTACTGCTCCTGTTAGACCCCTAGCCTGGGAACCTCCATACGCTGCGGGTGCGGCCCTAGATAAGGCAAAAAAATAAATAAATAAAATAAATAAAATTGACCTGGGCTAGGCTCTTAAACAAGTTCTTCTACACAAGATTCATAGCATCTGAGAAGAGTTAGTTTTCCTGCAACACGGGCTTACTCTGGGCAATCCAAAACCAGTAGTAGAAAATACAGTCCTCTTCTCTATATATGCTGGGAGGGCCAATGTGTTTTTTCAAGTCTATAGAAGTGACTCTCAAGAATTATTTATAGGTGACAAAAATATCTTTCTGCATCAGTACTAACTCTGATATCTCGGCCAAACTGCAGCTCAAAAAGCTAAAATTTACTCATTCTATTCAATGCCAATTAAAAATGGTCTTAATTTTCCTGCTGGATCACATTTTCACGCTCATGAATACTTCTTTATTTCTCCCCTTTTATTATTTCGCTCCATTGCTAGGAGATACACTAATGTGAAAGGAAACAAAAACAAAGTCATATTGTAGTACATTGCTCTGCAGCTGTAAAACAGCTGTCACTTTTCACTACAGAGGCGGCTGCATCCTTGTATACAGCAAAGGAATCAGTTTGTGGAGCACTTTAAACAAAAAGGTGCTGGAGAATCTCAGCTGTTATTGATGAGAAGCCCCAGAGGTGGAGAAGTCACTATGTTACAGATTCCCAATCTGTGAGTATCCCTAAGGGAGCAATTTGGCATCACCAGGAAAGAGTCTCAGCTTGATGTGATTGCTTTGAGTCCCCAATTTAATTTCAATCACCCAGCCAAGAGAAGAGATATCATCCTTCAGAATAACAGACTATTACAGATCCTACTGCAGAGTATCCTGGGAAAAGTCTCTATCCTCTTCTTCCTCCCCCTACAAACAACATTATTGAGAGACCTATACATCAGGCTTTAGATGCACCAAGGGTGTTAAATATTGTAAGACAAAACAATGAGTTTTTCAGGGAAGAGTTTTAACGAAAAACATTCTCACAAACATTACTAAATCTGGAGATTCCCAAGAAATCAACAATACAGGTTCTCTGCTGCCAAGAAAAAACATTCCCTAAGAGTGTCTCAATACTACAAGATTCTTTCATATGAAAGCATTTCAGAATAATTTTTTCCCCAAATGTCCAGCTTCTGCTTCACCATATCAAACGCCTCTATTCAACCAGCAGGCAGAAGGAATATCTTGAAATCAAATGTTCTTATGAGCAAATCAAATGCAGAAAGAGCAAACAGAACATCCTCAGTCCAACATGAATAAAGATTAAAATATGGAATGGGACAAGTTGAATTATTATTTTTTAGAAAATTATTATGAATTTGTTACACTAAGTTCTCCTTTTATTTTTCCTTCTGTGAATTCTATTCATTCCAGTGTTCCATTCTTCAAGGTCTAGTACAAGTCTTCCCAGTTCACTGAAGCATTCCCTAACCAATTTAGTCCGAAATTACCTCTTTATTATCTACAACACTTATTTGGCAGATTGAAAACACTGCCTCATCCTGTTTATTTTCTATGTTCAAAAAAATAGTGATTTCTAATGGTGAAACTAAAATCTCACCACCCTAACAACCATATGCCCCTCCTACCTAATCTTTGCCCATTATGTACTCATATTTCATAGAATTGCAATCATAGAATACATGTAATTTTGTTTTACTTTTTTCTATCGTGTTTCCATTAAGTTACGAAAAGCTGATGAACAATTATTTTATTTAACTGTTCTCTTCCTTGGAGATTTAGGTAATTTTGTTTTTCTGTTATATCTGCCTATAATTTCTTACATGGTCACTCTCTCACCTCCTTCAGATACTTATTCAAATGTCCTTGTCTCATACAGATGGCCAATAGGCACGTGAAAAGACGCTCAACATCACTAATATTAGAGGAATGCAAATCAAAACCACAATGAGGTACCAACTCATACAGGTCAGAATGGCCATTGTTAAAAGTCGACAAATAACAAATGCTGGAGAGGGTGTGGAGAAAAGGAAAACACTCCTACATGTTGGTGGGAATATAAATTGGTGCAGCCACTATGGAAAACAGTATGGTGGTTCCTTAAAAGCTAAATATTGAGTTGCCATATGATCCAGCAATCCCACTCTGGGCATACTCCAGAGAAAACTATAATTTGAAAAGACACCTGCACCCCAATGTTCATAGCAGCACTACTTACAATAGTCAAAACATGGAGCCAACCTAAATGTTCACGAATGGATAAAGATGTGGTATCTATACACAATGGAATACTAATTATTATTATTTATTTCCTAAATAACTATTTTGGAAACAGAAACAGACTTAGACATAGAAAACAAATTTATGGTTACCAAAGTGGAAAGGGCGTGGAGGAGGGATAAATTAGGAGTCTAATAATATACTATATATTTTTACATTTATAATATACTATATATAAAATAAATAAGATCCTACTGTATAGCACAAGGAACTAGAGTCAATATCCAGTAATATACCATAATGGAAAAGAATACGTATGTACTTGTATAACTGAATCACTTTGCTGTACACCAAAAACTAACAGAACAATGATTGTAACAATACAGTTGTAAATAAACTATACTTCAATTCTTCCTTTTTTAGGGCCCCACCCACTGCATATGGAGGTTCCCAGACTAGGGGTCGAATCAGAGCTGTAGCCACCTGCCTATGCCACAGCAACCCCAGATACGAGCCACATCTGCAACCTACACCACAGCTCATGCAATGCCAATTCCCTAACCCACTGAGTGAGGCCAGGGATCGAACCTGTGTCCTCATGGATACTAGTCCGGTTTGTTAACCGCTGAGCGACAATGGGAACTCCTACACTTCAAATTTTTTAAAAAAGTTATTGTCTCATTCTTAACCACCCTATTTTTTTGGCCACTCCCATAGCATGTGGAAACGCCTGGGCCAGGGATTGAATCCATGCCACAACAGGACCCAAGCCACTGTAGTGGCCACGCCAGATGCTTAACCAGCTGCACCACAAGAGAACTCCTTAACTACTCTACTTTAAATTGCATCTTCCCCCACCCCAACATTTCTCTGCTTTATTTTGTTCAAAAGCACTTATCTCCATCTACCATACTTATATATTAACTTATTTTGTTTATTGTCTGTCTCTCCAATTGCTTAAGTTCCAGGAAAGCAGAGATTTTTGTCTGTTTTGTTCATTGCGGAGCCCCTGGCCACTGGAACAGTGCCTCACATTTGGCAAATGATTAATAAATATTCACTGAATAAATAAATTGAATATCACTGCAGAGAGCGTTTTTTTCAGGTAGTTGTGTTCCTTAGAATAGATTTCCAAGGCTGAGATTACCAAAGCGGAGGGTAAAGACGTTTTATGACTCTAAAGAAATAGTGCCAAAAATATTTTCTTTCCTTTCTTTCCGCTTTCTTTTTCTTCCTTCTTCCTTGTTGTAGCCAATGGCCTAGGACATAGCCACAGCAACTCCACATCTGAGGGCATCTGGGAGTCCCCCAGTTCATCGCACCGCGCAATCCTTAATCCACTGAGCAAGGCCATGATGGAACCTACGTCCTCATGGATACTAGTCGGATTCTTAACCTGCTGAGCCACCAGAGGAACTCCCCGTGACGTTTCTTACTTAAAAAAAAAAAACTGTCTTCCCACCCACCCACACCCTCTGCTGAGGAATGAAATCCCGTGAAAAGGAATGTATGTGAAAGGGTAAAGTAAGGCCTCGCTGTGAATTAGGATAGGAAAAGCAAGTTGTCATTGCCCACCTACATATATACAGCCCACTAGGGAGAGGGGCTCCGCCCCACGCCGCGGCAGTCTCTCAAACACCAGGGCTCTAATCTTCGAAAAAGGTTTGTTCTTCCGAAAAGAACTGGGGTGTCACCCCACCCACACTCCCTAACTCTGTCCTTAGGTGAGAGCCACTTCTTTTGAGTGGCTCCTGCCCGGTTCAAGCCACCATCTCAAAAAGACGTCCCCACCTTTCCACAGAAACACTGCTCCAAGAAAGAAGCCCCCCACACCCGTCCGCAGCCACTCTCGCTCAGGCCGCCCGCGCCCCCGACCCAGGGAGAGCGACAGCAGTGGGGCTGTAGGTACCCGCCTTCCCCCCACATCCCACGGGGGCCACGGCTCACCACCTCCGACGCCCTCCCTCCCACCACAAACTCCCACACGCACCTCTTCTCACAAGCCCCAGCACCTACTTGGCCGAGTCCTCCTGGCCCCACCTGGGCGGCCTTCCACTTCCCTAGGCGCCTCACCCAACGGCAGAGCGGCACAGCGCCGCCAGCTCCGGTTTGAAATCCCGCACCAACCAATCAGAGAGAAATTTATTCCTCCCGCGCTGTTCCTCCTACGCCGCGACGCAAGCGTCAGGGCTAAAGGGAGGGGCGGAAACAAGTCTGGGCATGCGCATTCTGACAGAGCGAAGCCAAAGATAGCCATTTTAACTACTGTCAAAAGTGTTGTGGTTTTTGCGGGTTTTTTTCCTGAAGAGCTCTTTCCTGAGGCCATTCGAGATGCCATGTTGACTAAGGGCAAGTGATACTTCTTGAGTGCAAATTATTTTTGGCCTTACTGTTTTGTTTTGTTTTTTTTTAAAGTATAGTTGACTTATAATGTGTTAATTTTTTGTAGAGCAAAGTAATTAAGTTATATATATATATATAACTTACTCTTTTAAAAAATATTCTTTTCCGGAGTTCCCATCTTGACTCATAGGAAACGAATCTGACTAGTAGTGTCCATGAGGACGTAGGTTCGACCCCTAGCATTGCTCAGTGGGTTAAGGATCCAGCATTCCTGCAAGCTGTGGTGTTGATTGCCGATGCAGCTCAGATCTGGCATCGCTGTGGCTGTGGCATAGGCCAGTGACTACAGCTCCAATTCGACCCCCTAGCCTAGAAACCTCTATATGCCACAGGTGCAGCTGGAAAAAGACAAAAAAAAAATTATTTTCCATTATAGTTTATCATAGGCATTGAATGTAGTTCTCTGTGATATACAGTATGATCTTGTGTATCCTCCTGCATGTATAATAGCTTACATCTGCTAATCCCAGCCTCCCATGCCAAACCTCCTCCTCCTCCAATCCCCTCCCTCTTGCTAACCAAAAATCTATTCTTGTCTGTGAACCTGTTTCTGTTTCCTAGGTAGGCTCATTTGTATAAATTATTTTTTGCCTTTTTAGGGCTGCACTTGCCGTATATGGAGGTTCCCACGCTAGGGACTAATTGGAGCTACAGCTGCCGGCCTATACCACAGCCACAGCGACACAGGATCCAAGCCACATCTGTGACCTACAACACCTCACAGCAATGCCAGATCCCTAACCCACTGAGCGAGGCCAGGAATCAAACCTGCAACCTCATGGTTCCTAGTTGGATTTGTTTCCACTGCACCATGATGGGAACTCCTGTGTCATAGTTTAGACTACACATACAAGTGATATCATGTGGTATTTGTCTTTTTCTTCTGGTTTATTTCACTTAGTATAATAATCTCTAGGTCCATCTATGTTGCTGCAAATGGCATTATTTAATTCCCTCTGAGTAGTATTCTGTTGTATTATGTGTACCACATCTTTATCCATTCGTCTGTCAATGGACATTTAGGTTATTTCCATGTTTAGGCTATTGTGAATAGTGTTGCTATGGACATGGGGGTGCACGTATCTTTTTGCCTGGATATATGCCCAGGAGTGGGATTACTGGGTCATATGGTAACTCTATCCTTAGCTTTCTGAGGAACCACCATACTGTTTTCCATAATGAGTGGCTATACCAACTTACATTCTCACCAACAGTGTAGGAGGCTTCCCTTTTTCTCCATACTCTCTCCAGCATTTGTTATTTGTAGACCTGATAATAATTTCACCTTACTATTTTCCCCAGGCAGGGAAATAGTGCTTTTGGAAACTATTAACTGAAGTGTCACAACTCTAGGTTGAATAGGAAGTCCAAAAGGAGATAGAACAGCAACCATATTTACTGAGCTATACAATGCCTTCATTCGTTCCTACATTCATTTAGGTTTTCATTTGACACACATTTATAACATACACCAAGTCTGTAACAAGGACTCTATTAGGAATCAGAAAAATAAACATGACATGATATCTGCTTTCCAGTAGCTGTTTGTTGGGAAAACAAAACTAAATACAAAATGAAAGTGCTACTATTGCATTTAACAAACGTTTGCTTAGGAGTTCCCTGGTGGCTCAGGGGGTTAAAGACCTGGTGTTACTACTGTGCTGCAGGTTTGATCCCTGGTCTGGGAACTTCAGGCACATTCGTTTAGAATTTGGCTTCATACTTTCTTTTAATCCAAAGCTCCATTGAGAAATACATTTTACATCACAACCACGTAGCACAGGACTCTACTTATCCTTACTACGTGTAATGTACTCTGAGCTATTTTTTTCTGTTCTCTTACCACCACCATAACTACCCCCACCATGTTGTTGTCCCTACCTCATTGCATTTATTAGTTCATAATGATAGCTACCCACAGTTTGAAAAAATAGTGTCTAATGCATGCAAGAAGCAGTGTGGTTGAAAGGAGAGATCACAGATTTTATAGTCAGAAAACTTGACTTCACTTAAACGCTGTGGAGCACTTTTGTGTGCCAGCATGCCACTGAGCCAGCTGCATCATCGCTTTTTAACCCTTCTGTACTTCACTTCCTCCAACTCTAAAACAGAAATAATAGTATCATCCTTGTCTCACAAGTTTATTCCCAAATCAAATAGGAGAGTGTGTGGAGCTCTATCAATCAAAGTTTACACTTTGTAAACTGTAATAGAGATTCTCATTATTAGGAAAGAGGTGAAGAAATACTAACTGCAGCATATGGAAGTTCCTGGGCCAGGGACCAAACCCACACCACAGCAGTGGCAACACCAGATCCTTAACCCACTGAGCCACCAGGGAACTCTTAACTGTACATATATTATCCCATTTAATCCTTGCCACAACCCTTCAAGGTGAGGAACACTCATTGATTGCATTTGCCTGTGCCTCCTTACACCTAAAATACAATTAAACACATACAAGGACAGATTATGTCTAAAGTGCTTTAGAGGCACAGATGAGGAAGCAATTAATCCTATCAGGGGAGTGGGAGTGTTAGAAAAACCTACAGAGACTTGTTATTTGAGCTGGGACTTGAAGTGTGAATAGGAATTTGCCAGATAGAAAGCGGCAAATTCCTGGCAGAGGGAGGGTCATATGACCTCTCAGGAATGAGTCACATGTATCTATAATAAATATACAAGCCAAAAAATTTATGAAAATTTGGGGCTGTGAAAGACTATTTACCTCAACATGTAGGTGATGTGTGTGTGTGTGGGGGGGGTTTCACTGGGTGTGACACCCCTTGGGCAGCTTAGGCCTGAGGGGAAGAAGACCCTGGCAAAGAATATCAGGACCAGACCAGAAAGGATGGGACTTTATCCATGATAAGACAAAGGGGCTTGGATTGACTTTGACTAGGTTTGCACTTTACACAGTTCGTATGCTCAGATGGCGTGGAGGATTGTCTGGAGAGGGAAAAAATCTGAAGGTAGAAAGACTTGCTTTATGGTTAGGGAGAGGATGCAAGGTGAATTAGGCCAGTGGCAGTGGGATGGAAAGGAGGAGAGAGATGGGCAAGATACACATGAGATGAAATGAATTTATTAAACGATTGGACCCAGGGGTTCAGGGGGGAGAAGGGGGTGAAAAAATGACTCAGCTTTCTCCCTCTCCCTTTCACCCCTTATCCAATTACTGAGTACAGCTCTGAAGAATCTTTTTTTTTTTTAGGGCCACATCCACAGCATATGGAAGTTCCCAGGCTAGCGGTCAAATTGGAGCTTTAGCTAACCGGCCTACACCGCAGCCACAGCAACGCCGGATCCTCTAACCCACTGAGCGAGGCCAGGGATCAAACCCTCATCCTCATGGATACTAGTAGGGTTCTTAACCCACTGGGCCACATGGGAACCCCAAGACCAAAATCCTTAACAAGTCTCCCCTAAGCTGGCCCTCGCTTGCCCTTGAGCTTCACTTCCTGACCCTCTGGTAACTGCAGTTCCTCTTCCTCACCCCTACAACCTCATAACCTGGCTAAATTCTGCTCACCCTTCTGGGCAGCTGAGATGTTTTCTGGCTCGCTCAGGGAGGTCTCTGAGGCCAAGAGCCATGCCATTGCTCTAAGCTTCCCTAGCATCCCCTTCCTCCTCTGTCACTCATGTCAGTCTATTTCACCTTCCTGGTTCTTCCAGTCACCAGCTATATGGCCATCTGTGCCTCTGCTCACCCGTCTATAAGTGGAAATCATAATTCCACCTATTTCATAGAATAGCTGAGAGGAATAAATAAGATGGCTTCATAAAGCACTGAGCACACAGTAAGTGCTCAGTAAATATTCCTGACTTTCCCTCCCAGATTGCAAGGAACAGAGAACAGCGATGGTAGTCCTCGCACTTACGCACTTACGGCTATAATCTCTTGCTTTTGCAGCTCCAATAAATAGCCATTTGAGTGAGGAGAGGAGAGCTCAATAGGACGGTGATAGCCTTTCAGCCCACCATCGAACCGCTGTGTCCCAAATGATAGATGGGGGTTGGAGACACTGCTCCCCCCCTTCCTCTCTCCACGCAAAGCACCACCACACCCCTCCCGTGACCCACACAACCCCCTTTCCCTGCTGCACCAGCCTAGTGCGAAGAAAGCACCAGAAAGCTAAGGGTGTGTGCGTGTGTGCGCGCGCGAGCTCAGAGGCGAGGTTCTTAAATCCCCTTTCTTCTGAAACTCTAGTTCTCTGAGTAGGAAGGCATCCTGGGGCTGCACCTGTAATGGGAAAAGCCTGAGAGCCAGTGCCAGAAAGCATGGATTCGATTTCCCGGCTCTGCCACTTATTGGAGGCGAGATCTTGGCCAGGTTATTTAATCTCCCGCGCTGGGAGAGCCCCACGCACCGGGTGTTTCGGAGGTGCCAGCGAGGTAATGGCTGGAAAAGGGCCTCTGTCTGCCGGAACGCGCCGTCGGAGGACGTGTTAGCACCATTACGCCCGCCCTCGCAGCCGCGCGAGACGGAGCCCTCGCCCGACCCGCTCTCCCCGCCGCCGGCGCCGCCGCTAATGAGATTTATGTTAATAGGCGGACGCGGGTGACCAGCGGAGCGCGCAGCACCCCCGTCCCCCGTCCCCGCGCGCCACCTCTCGCGCGACGGGCCGCCTGCCCAGAAGTCGCGACCGGGGAACCGGCACCGTCTGTCCCTGGCCAGTGGGAAGCCCGGCGGGAGATCGGGGGCCAGTGGCTGGTCGCCGCCTAGTGTTTGTCTTCATCCTCTCCCCTTCTCGGTTTCTAGCTCCCAGTTCCTTCTCGTTTGCTCTCCCTCTCTAGAGGTCTTATTCCGTACCTCCGTTCGAGAATTACTGTTCGCTCTGTCAATTACACCAGGACGCCTGGAACACTCCTGCGACCCTAGCACTGGGCTCTCTGCACCGGGGTGGGGTGGAGTACAAACGGGGCAGAGGACGGAGGTGGGGATTGTGTTCCGGGGGCTTGGGGAGAGCAAGCCCACTCCTGACTGGGAATCCGGGAGGAGGAGGCATTTGAATCGAGCTTTGAAGAATGGTTAGGCTCCCAAATGGGAGGGGGAGTGGGAAAATGAAGTAATCAGGAAGTGTTTAAGAGAAAATGGAGAAGTCAGTCCAGGGTGGCTGAAGTACAAGGATCTTGATGGGGGGTGTTAAGACTGGAGGGAATTTTGAGGTCATAGTATGAGAGAGCTTGAATATCAAGCCAAAGATGTCAAGTTTAATTCTCTGGGCACTAATGAGCCACTGAAGTTTTTTGAGCAAATGACAGGAGGGTACTCCTTCCTTTTCGCTAAGAGAAGCAGCAAAGCATAATGGTAAAATGCATGGACCCTGAAGTTATGCTGATCCTGGTTCAAGGTCCAATTCCAGCACTTATAACCTGCGTGATGGGCAACTTGATTTGTCCGTGCCTCCATGTCCCCATCTATGAAATGAGATGATAATTATTGTGTAAAGGGCTGTTGGGAGGATTACATGAGAGAGTGTTTGCAAAACTCAGCACAGTGCCTGGCACATATTAAGTGCTCTGTGGTATTATTTTGTGTCTCCCTGTCTTCTTCTCTGTTTCTTTCCTCTTTCTTTTGATGACCTCCCTCTCATTGAAAAAACAAAACCAAAAATCTTTCTAAATCTGCAGCTTCCCTGCCCCATGCCTAGGAATCACCCTCTCACAATGAGTAGTGTTGAACGAAATCATACTCTCATAGAACCACACCTGTGCCGCTCCCAGGTGCCCAGGGTCGCTCTGAGGAGCCTTGCTTAGAGGAGGTGATGTAGTTATTGAGGTCCTGAACTCATCTCCACCAGATTCCAGCCTCTTTGAAAGCAGGGACTGGAGTTTTCTCACCCACATGTCCCCTCTAACAACGCCTGACCTTTGGTAGGTCTCTGCTCTACACCAATGGTTCTCAGACGCCAGCATCAGAATCCCCTTAAGGGTTATTGTTAAAACACAAATTGCTGAGAGTTCCCTGGTGGCTCAGCGGGTTCAGGATCAGGCATTGTCCCTGCTGTTTCTTCGGTCACTGCTGTGGCATGGGTTCATTCCCTGGCCCTGGAACTTCTGCATGCCACAGGTGCAGCCAAAACAAAAAGCAAGCCTACAAATTGCTGGACCCCACCATTAGAGTTGCTAATCAGCAGGTCTTTGGTAGTGCCTGAGAATTTGCATTTCTAACACATTTTCAGTTGATGTTTGAGAACCACTGCTCTCCAATGGCTGTTGCACGGCCACCTCTGAGAAAGTAAAGTCCCCTCACCATCCCCTTCCCAAGCCCAGCTGGTCATCATCATCCAAAATATGGGTCTAAGGTCTAGAATCATGAAGAGCGAGACTTGAGGATTTTTCCAAACAATCTTGGAGTTCCCATTGTGGCTCAGTGGTAATGAACCCAACTAGTATCCATAAGGATGCAGGTTTGATCCCTGGCCTCGCTCAGTGGGTTAAGGATCCGGCATTGCCATGAGTTGTGGCATAGTTTGCGAGCGAGGCTTGGATCTGGCATTGCATGGCTATGGAGCAGGCTGGCAACTACAGCTCCAATTCGACCCCTAGTCTGGGAACTTCCATAAGCCAAGGGTGCGGTCCCAAAAAGGAAAAAAAAAGAGAGAGAGAGAGAGAGAAAGAGATTATGATTGAAAAGTTCCCTTCCCCAGTCTTTGCTGTTTACCCAGAACTCCCACACACATTTCATGAAATTCTCCCAACAGTCCTGAAGGGCAGAAAATTCATTATTCCCACAGGGAAGGGAAGGTTCAACTGCTAGCTCCCTCCCATTTTACAGATGAGACAGCTGAGTCCCAGAGAAATTAAAGGACTTGCCCAGAGTCTGTGCAGTTTGGATAAACAAGGGAAGGGCTGGTCCTGTCCACTCACTCTCTGTTTGGCCCTTTGCCATCCCCTTCCCCTGGGTTCCTTTCACAGCTCCTCTAGGCCTGTGTTTTACCTGATTGGATGGAAGGAAGGCAGGGGGGGTTCTCTCTGCACCTCTTAGGGATGGTCCTGCTCTCCTGCCCCTCCCAGCCCTCTGCCTGCAACTTCCTTCCTATTGAGGCCCCTGGAGGACTGGTGCTGACAGTCCCTGTAGCAAATATCTACCTTGAACTTAAATTCTGGTGTAAACCCCTCACAAGCTGTGTGAATTTAAACAGACCTCTTCCCCTCTCCAGGCCTGTCTCCTCATCTGTGACATAAGGAGTGGTTTTAATCCGTGGTTTGGAGTTCCTATTGCGGCTCAGTGGTAACAAATCCGAGTAGTACCCGTGTGGATGCAGGTTCGATCCCTGGCCTCGCTCAGTGGGTTCAGGATCCGACGTTGCCATGAGCTTGTGGTGTAGGTCACAGAGTTGGATGGGATCCTGCGTTGCTGTGGCTGTGGTGTAGCCTGGTGGCTGTGGTTCCGATTCCACCCCTAATCTGGGAACTTTCATATGCTGCAGGTGTGGGCCCTAAAAAGCAAAACAAACAAACAAACAAAAAAAACCCATGGTTCCCAAACTGTAGAGGTCTTGGAGAGTGATCACAGGAGATTTAGCCCCTGACTCCATAAACACTGTGGATAACTCGCCTGTTTGTAACTGGCTATCAGTGTGTAACTCTGTGATTGCTGGGGGATGAATAAAATACAATGTTTTAATGATGTGATCCAGAACTCAGTCATTATGTTTTCTCAATCAACAGATGTTAAAAAAATGTACAACTACTAATGTCAGGGTCTTGGAAATTTTTTTGGAATGAAAACAGTTGGAAACTTCTGGTATAAATATCCTATGAAATTCTGTTCTGCTGCCCTCCTACACAGGAGAAGGGGCTTTAGCCACCAGGGGGCGGTGCAGCGCCGCGAGATGTGGAAACTGAGGCCCGCAGGCCAGAGGGATGCTTCAAACTGGGAGAGGATCGGGCCGGGTTCCAGCCCTGGGTCTGGAGACTGGTTACACCTAAGGCTCTGTTAGGGAGAGGTACCTCCAGAGCTGAGGGAGCTAAGGGACCCAGAAAGGACTCAGCACAGTGCATACCCTTGAGCAATTCCCTTCTGGTTGAACCTTGAGCTCCATTTCCTGGTCTGCCCCATGGAGGAGCTCTCAGGTCTCGCCTCAGCTGTCTTCAGGCCAGGGAAGGGACTGAGGGAAGAAAAGGTACCAAACCAGGCACAGACAGATACCCCAAGTGAGCGGTCTCGGCACAAACCTCAGGACTGGATGATCAGAAAGAGGTGGAGAATCCTTCCTGAAGGTGGAGTTGGGGGCAATGAGACGAGAGCAGGACCATCAGTTCAGACAGAGATTCTGTCTAAAAAAGGAATAATTAGGAGTTCCTGTTGTGGCTCAGTGGCTAACGAATCTGACTAGGAACCATGAGGTTGCAGGTTCGATCCCTGGCCTTGCTCAGTGGGTTAAGGATCCGGCATTGCCATGAGCTGTGGTGTAGGTTGCAGATGCAGCTCGGATCCTGCGTTGCTGTGGCTGTGGTGTAAGCCGGCAGCTACAGCTCCTGTTAGACCCCTAGCCTGGGAACCTCCACATGCCGCGGGTGTGGTCCTAGATAAGGCAAAAAGACAAAAAAAAAAAAAAGGAATAATTAGAAGACCTTTGCTAAGATGTGAGCCATAGAAAGCAGCAGCTCACAGCCCGAGGGACCCCAGGAGAGACCAGCGCGTTCCCTCCACTCTCACTCCTGACCAGCCCCCCCAAGTCCTGCCAAACCCTGGCCAGGGTTCTGACCCAGATCAGACTGGGTTTCTCCATGGCAAGGGCCGGAGACCCTTGAAGAGAGAAGTGGGTTCCTACATAATAAACCCCAGAGGCTGAGGCCCTGTCACACTCATAAATGTCAGGGTGCAGAACATTTACCAGCTCCACCTGGAAAGCTGCACCCAGAGAGACACGTGCTCACTGTGACAGGGCAGAGGAACGCTGCCCTGCCATGAGACGGACCGACAGAGACACACACACACACACACACAAGTTCAAATTTTTTTTTTTTTAGGGCCACACCTGCAACCTGTGGAAGTTCCCAGGCTAGGGGTCGAATCGGAGCTGCAGCTGCCAGCCTACACCACAGCCACAGTCATGCAGGATTTGAGCCGTGTCTGCGACCTACAGCTCAACAGGATTGAACCTGTGTCCTCATGGAACTAGTAGGGCTCTTAACCCTCTGAGCCACAACGGGAACTCCCAGGCTTGCTTTCAACAGAATAAATGAAGAAGGACCCAGGGCCAGAGCACGGCCTCATGTCTCCTTCCCGGCTGAGCTCCACTCCCCAGCTGTTCCCTCCTCGTGGCCCCCAGCTGGGCTCCTTCCACATCAGCCTGGCCTCTCTGAACCTGCTCCCCGCTTTGCCTGGGCTCTGGGCACCAGCCCAGCCCCCCAGGCTGAGTGTCTCTCAAGTGCTGCCCTTCTCTGGCCCACCCATGATGCTTTGCTGAGGTTGCCCAGCCTGGGCTCATTTAAGCAGAGAAAACCAGAAGGAGAGGGTGTCAGAGGAACACGGGGTTCCCACTGGCGAGGCTTCTCTGGCAGCAAAGAGGGCAGCAGGCCAGGCAGGCCCGCCGGCCACTCTGGAGAGGGTGGGCACACCCCGCCTTGCCCCCTGTCAACAGAACCATCTCCCAAGCTTAGCATTTTGGCTCCAACACAGACAAGCTCACGCGCACGCTCTCACCAGGCTTGTCTGATCTGCAGATGTCTGCTTCCCTGGGACTCCAGGACCTGCTTCTTCATTGCCCACCAAGTGTTTCCCATCTGCTCTCACAGGGGAACCCTCAGTCACAGGTTCCCTGCAGAGATCTCCATATCTTAGGGTCTCTTGGAGCCTTCTAGAGATCAGGCATAGCAACCGCAGCTGCCCACTTCCAGCCCAGCCCCTGCAACACCCTCCCACCTCTGTGCCTCTCTTCTGCCTCAGGAAGCCTTCAAGGATAGGAGGGAGGTCAGAATGGAGCCCATCCTGGGGAAATGAGAAAAGATTAGAGCGATACATTTGCTGTCAGTGGCAATAAGGCCGCTTGAACAGGGGAGGAGGAATATTTGATTTCAGGCTCTCCGGGGGTCTTGCAGGAAGAAGAACTGGCAGCCTACAGCCCCAGGCCTGACGGAAAGGGGAGGGCTGGCCCTGGCCCCAACCAACCGGGGACTCGCGTGCCAACCCTCCCATCTCCATATCGACCCCATCCTCCGCAGTCACCCTCCAGGTTTCAGCTCCCTCCCCTCTCCCCTCTCTTCCTTTCTCCCTTTCCACTGCCAAACTCGTTTCCCGGCAGCAGTTTTTCTTTTTCTTTTGGGTGCAGGGTGATGGAGCAGAAAGAACACTGCTCCAGGGGCTGGAGAGGAGGCCCGGGTTCTAATCCCCCTACGGTGTCCAAGCTTAGGGACTTCATGCAGGTCACTGAGCTTCTCTGAGCCTGGGGGCAGCGCGAGGTTGGGAGGGAGAACAAGGAGATTTGACATCCTGAGGTCACTCAGCCCTCCTTGCTCCAGTGTCTTGGGCAACATCACTTAACGTCTCTGCGTTCCCATTTATTCATCTATATAGTGAGGGTGAGGGAGTTCCCTTTGTGGCTCAGCAGGTTAAGAGCCCTACATAGTACTGGAGTTCCCACCATGGCTCAGCAGTAACAAACCCGACTAGCATCCATGAGGATGCAGGTTTGATCTCTAGCCTCACTCGATGGGTTAAGGATCTGGCATTGCCATGAGCTGTCGTGTAGGTCGCAGATGCCATTAGGATCTGGCGTGGCTGTGGCATAGGCCAGCATCTACAGCTCCAATTCAACACCTAGTCTGGGAACTTCCATCTGCTGCTGGTTGCAGCCTTTAAAAGAAATAAAAATAAAAATAAAAGTAAATAAAATGGGGGAGGTCCCTTCGTGGCTCAGCTGTTAACGATCCCCATTAGAATCCATGAGGATGCGGGTTCATTCCCCAGCCTCGCTCGGCGGGTTAAGGATCTGGCATTGGCGTGGCTGTCATGTAGGCTGGCAGCTGCAACTCAGATTTGACCCCTAGCCTGGGAACCTCCACATGCTGTTGGTGCAACCCTAAAAAGCCAAAAACCAAATTAATTAAATAAAATAAAATAGGGGTGAAGCAAATAACAAGACCTATCTAAGTCCTAGGGTGGCGGTGATATGAAAGCTGTGAGTAGGTGTGAGAACTGCATTGTCTTGTTTACATGGAAACTGTGGCAAGTCCCCTGGCTTAAACAGGGGCCTGAGCTCCATCCAGAAGTTCCAGATGGCTCCTTCCAGCCCTAGGATCCTGGCTCTGGGCCCTGCGCTCCCCAGCGGGTGGCGGATGTAGTCTCTGGGAAAGGTGGGTCACGTGGGCCTGAGCCGTGCAATCAGCTCTCCTGATTGGGTCCTGAAGAACATTCTGGAAGAGAGATTTTCAAAGCAGCTGGTCAATAGTGTCTCTTCCCTAACTCCTCCTACCCTCGTGTCCGTCCACACGTGAATGTGCCCCTTGGATCTGTGCACTGCGAGGTCTGCCTGGTTGGGCGAGACAACTGCCACCCAGCCTCCAGGTGAATGAACAAAGTGTGAGGCAGGGATGCTAAGGGGTGGACCTAACTTTTCTTGCTTTCCTTCTTTTTTTTTTCTTTTTTTTTTTTTTTTTTTGGTCTTTTTAAGGCCATACCCGTGGCATATGGAGGTTCCCAGGCTACGGATCCAATCGGAGCTGTAGCCACCGGCCTACATCACAGCCACAGCAACGCAGGATCTTAGCTGCGTCTGCAACCTACACCACAGCTCACGGCAACACCGGATCCTTAACCCACTGAGCGAGGTCAGGGATCAAACCCGCGTCCTCCGGGATGCTAGTCAGGTTCATAAACTGTTGAGCCACGACGGGAATTCCTTCACATTTATTTCTAGGCTGACTGGAAACACATGCAGAAAGTTTTGTTTTTTTTTTTTTAATTTTTATTTTTTTATTAGAGTATAGTTGATTTACAGGGAGTTTGGAGTTGGTAGATGCAATGTTTTTCACATGCTCTCTGGTCTACACAAGAGCCTGAGAGGCAGGTATCATCATTAACTCGGAGGTTGAATAACTTGCCCGTTGTTATCTGCTAGAAGAAGCTGTGGCTCCGGTCGGCTGGATCCCATCGCCCCACACAGCCCCCCACTGGAGCAGAAGGCTGAGAGCCTTCAGCCGCAGGCCTGGCTCCCCATGGCTGAGCTGGGAAACTGGGCAGATTTTTGCGGATGTCTCTACTTAACCAACTTAGCACAGAGAGCTTTAGAAAGCATACAGCCCTGCACAAACGCCTCCACGTGCTTCTTTTCTGGTTCCAGCCTCACTTACCAGCCCCCACGTCCTCCGCCCGTCCTCCCTCCGGCCACGTCTCCTGACTTCCCCGCCACCTGACACTCCCATCTTCCCCTCCCCCTCTGCCTATCCAGATCTCACGATCCTTTGAAGCCTAGATCAGGGGCCTCCACGTCTGTGAAGGCTTTCCTACCAACCAAAGTGGCAGTAAGCATAGACTTTCTAGTCACTTTTTATGAATATATCCTAACTCCCCAAGAGAGTTACCAACTGATTCTCTGAGGACACGGAGACTCTGTCTCCTGTATCTCCTTGTTCTCTTGGGGTTTGCCTAGAGCCTGGTACATATTGGGTGTTAGAAAGACTTGTGGAAATTCCCGTTGTGGCTCAGCGGAAACAAATCTGACTAGCATCCAAGAGGACACAGGTTCAATCCCTAGCCTCTCTCAGTGGCTTAAGGATCCGGCGCTGCCGTGAACTGTGATGTAGGTCAAAGACGCGGCTCAAAATCTGGTGTTGCTGTGGCTGTGGCATGGGCCAGCGGCTACAGTTCCAATTGGACCGCTAGCCTGGGAACCTCCATATATCGTGGGTACAGCCCTAAAAAGACAAAAAAAAAAAAAAAAAAAGGACTTCTGGAGCTGAAGGTGACGCTTGTGGTGATGGCGCTTGTGACAGAATTCACATTTGAGTTTAAGATAGAGGTGGCTAGGATGATGAGAGTGGTGCTGACTGTCCTGGCGGTCATGGTGGTGAGTTTGAGAGCATGGTGGCGTTGGTAGTGCGGTGGTGATACTGATGATGCAAGTTTGAAGATGACGGTAGCTGTTTTAATTATGTATTGCTGCATTACAAATTTCCCTCAAAACTTAACAGTTCAAACAACACACATTTATTAGCTCATAATTTCTGTGGTTCAGGAATCTGAGCTGGGCCTAGCTGGGTACCTCGGGCTCGAAGTCTCTCCCAAGGCCATAACCAAGGTGTCAGCATGGGTCACAATCTCTTCCGTAATCTCCACCAGAGGAAAATCTGCTTCCAAGCTCCCTCACACGATTGTTGGCAGGATTCAGTTCCTCTTGGGCTCTTGGATCTTGCTGGCTGTTGGCCTGAGGCCTCAGCTGCTTGCCATGCAGTCCTCTCCACAAGGCAGCTGACCACGTGGTAGCTGGCTCTCCTCAGTGCAAGTGAGAAAATATCCAAGATGGAAGCCTTGCTCTTTTTGGAGCCTAATCCCACCCTCTTTTTTTTTTTTTTTTTTTTTTTTTTTTTTTAGGGCCACAATGGAAGCATATGGAGCTACAGCTGCCAGCCTACACCACAGCCACAGCAACCTGGGGTCTGAGCTGTGTCTGCAACCTACACCACAGCTCACAGCAACGCTGGATTCCCAACCCACTGAGCAAGGCCAGGGATCGAACCTGCATCCTCATGGTTGCTAGTTGGGTTCATTATCACTGAGCCACGACGGGAATGCTCTTTTCTTTTTTTTTGTCTTTTTAGTGCCACACTTGCAGCATATGGAGGTTCCCAGGCTAAGGGTCTAATCGGATCTGCAGCTGCCGGCCTTCGCCACAGCCACAGCAATGAGAGATCCGAGCTATGTCTGCGACCTACACCACAGCTCACGGCAACAGTGGATCCTCTAACCCACTGGGCGAGGCCAGGGATTGAACCCACATCCTCATGGATACTAGTCAGGTTCATGACCACTGAGCCATGACAGGAACTCCTTGGAGCCTAATCTTGAGATAACATTCCATTACCTTTGCTGGGTCCTATTCACTAGAAGTGAGTCATCAAATACAGCCCACACTGGAGGAGTTAGGATCATACAAGGACATGAACACTAGGAGGCTGGGGTCACTAGGTGTCACCTTAGAGGCTGCCTCCCATGATGGCTATGGGGGTGACAGTGGAGGAGCAGACTTGGAGAGGGGTGGTTCCGACGATGGGGATGTGATTGGATCAGGGATGGTAGGATATGGAAGAGTGAAAGTATTGGTATCTGTATAGAGTTGAAAAGCTGTCGCTCCATGGAGTTCCCTTCGTGGCTCAGTGGTTAACGAATCTGACTAAGAACCATGAGGTTGCGGGTTCGATCCCTGGCCTTGCTCTGTCAGTTAAGGATCCGGCGTTGCCATGAGCTGTGGTGGAGGTTGCAGAAGCGGCTTGGATCCCGCGTTCCTGTGGTTGTGGCGAAGGCCAGCAGCTACAGCTCCTGTTAGACCCCTAGCCTGGGAATCTCCATATGCCGCGGGTGCGGCTCTACATAAAGGCAAAAAGACAAAAAAGAAAAAAGAAAAGCTGTTGCTCCAGACTAGATCTGAGCAGAAGAACCCAGCTGATTAGAGCCAGTTCTGCAGGATCCACTCTCTTCCACCAACGGCAGACCCATTCCAGGTCCAGGCCCATGTCCATTCCCAACGGGTCCTCCTTCCCCACTAGACTCTTTGCCAATCACCCCACCCTAGGCTGATGCTCTCTTTTAGGCAATTAATGAGCTAAGTAATCGCCAAATGGAGAGCAATTACCACAAATTCAAAGGGAGGAGGGAAAAGAGAGTGGTCAGAGGCCCAAGGGAGACAGAGAGGTGCCGCCAGTTTAGGGGCTGGGCTGTGGTTCATTCAAATCGGATAGAGGCACCCACGCCATCCTACATGGAGTCCTCATGTCCTTAGTCTCCAGCTCTAGGTCCCCCAGAGGAGCCCAGGGGACCCCTTCCTCCCAAGTCCCCCACCTCCATCTCCTGCCTCTAATCTCTTGCTACTTCTGTTATTCTTTTTTTCTTTCTTCTTCTTCTTTTTTTTTTCTTTTTACAGCTGCACCTGTGGCATATGGAAGTTCCCAGGCAGGAGTCAAATTGGAGCTGAAGCTGCTGGCCTACATGAAAACCACAGCAACTCAGGATCCAAGCACGTCTGCAACCTACACCACAGCTCATGGCCACGCCAGATCCCTGACCACTGAGGGAGGCCAGAGATTGAACCCGCATTCTAATGGATTCTAGTCAGATTTGTTTCCCTGCACCACAGTGGGAACTCCCCACCTGCTATTTCTTTTTTTTCCTTTTTTTTTTTTTTTTTTT
>PVHT021183646.1:2674606-2731414 GCA_004024745.2 Catagonus wagneri | reverse complement strand
GCACCCCCCCCCAACACGTGCATACGCAATTACTCCTCCTTACTCTCTAGATTGCAATTTTGGGGGGCTGTACCCACAGCATGTGGAAGTTCCCAGGCCAGGGACTAAACCTGAACCATAGCAGCGACCCCAGCTGCTGCCGTGACAAGGCCAGATCCTTAACCTACTGTGCCACCAGGGAACTCCTAGATTGCAAATCAGACATCGTTTCCCCAGAGAAACCTTCCTCTGGGTCAGAGATCTGGGTCAGATCTCCCTGTCATTCGCCTCCATCAAACCATATTCTTTTTTTAATAGCACTTATCATAGTTTGTAATGACTTATTTATTTGGGAGATATTTAAAAAGCATCTCTCCCATTAGATGATAAGCTCCACAAGCGCCCAGTCCTTTTTCTGCTCTCCATGTGTCCCTGGCACCTGGGCACTGAGTAAACATTTGATGGGTAAATGAAAGAAGGGAGAAGAAGGAAGGGATCTGGAAGGGCTGGCTGCTTCTAGTCTCAAGCCCTACTTGCTCTCCATGAGACCTGCCCGAGTCATTGTGCCTCAGTTTCCTCATTTGTCAAATGGGGTGAAATTACTCACACTTGTTGGTTTTGCTGGCTTGTATATGAATCCCAGGAGGCATCAGTCGAAACGCATGAAACATTCCGCAGATGCGAGAGGTGGTCGGAGTTCAGAGAGAGTCGTAGGGAAAGGCAGAAACCACCGAGTGGCCATGCACGGCATCAGAGCAGTATGGGGTGGGGGGGTGACGCGGGGAGGGGTTGCGTCCTTGGGCAGAGGGTTCAGAATTGAGTGTTGTGCTGCGAGTGTTTGCTTGGGCACTTCTCCTGGGGCTCTCTGTGTATGCCCGGGGGTCTTGCCTGTATTGCTTGATGCTTTCTTCACCTGCCTATTACTGTGAAAAGTGTGCTGGGTTTGTCTACTGGAACAAGATGAGAAGGAGAGAATATTAAGAGGACGGAGGAGGGAAGCAGAGGGTTTTGTGTGTGTGTGTGTGTGTGTGTGTCTTTGTTGCCCACAAGAGGGCTGTGTGTGTGTAGTGATGTGTAGGTGTGCAGCGTGGGTCTTTGCGTTGGTGCGGGGGAAGAAGGGTCCAGCCACAGCAGATCTGCTGTCCTCTGAAGTTGCTCTGGGCTTGCCTGCCCTTCTCTCTGCCTTAGTTTCTTCCCTCTCCAAGTCCAATCTACTTCCCCTTCCAGGAGGGCTGCAGGAGGGGAACAGTGCCCCCTAGTGGGTATGGAAGGCATGGGTGGCTGCACTTCCTCAGCTTAAGCCTCAACCTAGGGGGTCCCACCCCCAACCCACGTCTGGAACGTGCCTCTGAAACACGTCCTAGGGACGTGCAAAGCCCTTCACGAGCTGAGGTCAGGTAGGCAGGAAGGAAATGCACACAGGACAGGAAACAGAAAAGGAACCCATGAATTCATGCACGAGAAGCCCAAGGACAAGAGCTGAAGGGGGTGGGGGGTCTCGCCTCTTCTCTGCGGTGATTTGTCTCTGGTTGCCCTGGTTTTTCCTGGTCTTTTTGGTTCTTGTTTTGTCCACATGGCCCCTGGGTCCCAGTCTTTCATTCTCATAGTCCTTTTCTTAAGGAGCTACTGGTCATTATTCATGCCTGGAGAGACTGAGCAGAACTGGACCCGTCAGTCTGTTCCCTGGGTGGGCTCTCACTGAGCCCTGCGGAGTCAGGGCAGGTTTCTTGGAGGAGGCAACATGTGAGTGGGGTCTTGGATAGTGAGTAGAAATTCTCCAGATGGAGTCGAGGGCAGGCATGGCACTGTGGATGAGCCTAGTGTGTCTGTGGAACGGGAGAAGGACATGGCGGCTGGATGCTGGACTGGGTAGGGTAGGTGCGTGGGGAGGTAAGGCTGGAGGGTAAATCGCCAAGGTCCTGTGAGTCCAGGGGGCGGCAGTGAATTGAACCAGGAGAAGGTCTTTGAGCTGAAGAATGGTCAGAATTACATAGCATGGACTAAAGGTGGGGAGAAGCTACCGGGAGGCGGGGAGTTAGGGAGCCCATTGGGAGGTGATTATTTGGGCGAAAGAAGAGGCGACTAGACCCAGGGCAAGGCCGTGAGGATGGAGAAGGGCCAGATCTCAAAGGCTGCCCTTCTTCTGAGACCTCTGTGTCCCTGGCAGCAAAGCCGAGGCCTAAGGTCCCACATCAGTCAGTTCTGCTAGAACCTGGCACCCTGCCTCTCAGCCCCAACTCACTCCAAGATGTGCAAATGGAGAAGAGAAAATCCTGGAAACAGGGAGGGGGGTGGGGGGAAGGAGGGGGGTGTGGGATGGTTAGGGAATGGACAGTAGGAGTTTCCCTTCTTAGCTCGGTGGTTAATGAACTCAAATAGCATCTGTGAGGATGTGGGTTCAATCCCCGACCTCGCTCAGTGGGTTAAGGATCCAGTGTTGCCAAGAGCTGTGGTGTAGGTCGCAGATGGATCTCGGATCCTGCATTGCTGTGGCTGTGTCTGTCGTAGACCAGCAGCTGCAGCTCCAATTGGACCCCTAGCCTGGGAAACTCCATATGCCCCGGGTGGGGCCCCAAAAAGACCAAAAAAAAAAAAAAAGGCCCAAGTAAATGAGTCTGACCCCTCGCAGCTCTTCCCCTGGCCCTGCCTAGGAAGGGTTAACAGGTTTGCCCTCCCTCCCTCCCTTCCTCTCCGCCCCTCAGGTCACCTTCTAGGCCCTGGAGGCTTGGCTGGTGGCTCAAGTTCCTCAACCAGTGGCCCTGAGTAATCAGAGCCCAGAAAGGGGCCGGGGGCCTGGGGGGTGGGGTGGGGCTGGGGCTGATGCCTTGGGAGCCAGGGAGCCTCAGACAGGAGGGCTGGGGGCATCTGCGAGGCTGAGGGTTCTGGGGGTACCCCGGGTTGGCTCCTAACACTCTCCTCCTGACCCAGGACCCTGTCCTGGTTCTGACCTCCGGGTTGTCACCCACTGGAGGAGGAGCCCCTCACCTGCTCCCCTGGGCTCTTTGTTGGTGGTGGGCAAGCTGGGAGTGGGGGCGGGGATCTGCCAGGAAGCCTTTGAGCTGCCAGAGACAGGCTCCCTCCCCCTGGTGCCGGGAACTCGCCATAAATGAGTCTGTGGTCAGTGAGAGACCTCTGCTAATGGAACCTGGGCTGCCCCCCAAGCCACAGAGGCAGTGCAGCGTGGCATGGGGGGAGGCCGCGGGCTTGGGGCGTGGGGGGAAGGTCCATGGCTTCCCGGATGGCTGGAGGGAAGCTGGGGTCAAGGCAGTGACTAGCAGTTCAGGAAGTAACTGCAAGTAAACTGTGGTCAGCCCAGTGATTAGAAGGGAACTGAGGAATAACTAGAGGGAAATTGGGATCTAAGGGTGTGTGGGGAGAACTGGGGAGATTATGAGTCGGGGGGAATTAGGGAAGGTCCCTTGGAAGTGGCCAGAGAGTGTGCAGGAATGACTGGACCAGGTGAGAATGAGGACGAGGACTGAGAACTGGGGAGGGAGGGCTGAGGGGGGCTGATGGCTGAGCCGCTGGCCAGACTGGAGGAAGCCCACATGTGTGTGTGTCATGGTGGAGGGGCTGAAGTCTGGGCGGTGAGAGCCGAGGGCTCTGCTCTGCTAGATCCCATCTCACCTGCAGAGGTGGGCGCCAGGAGCCCCTGGGCTCTTCTGGGGTTTCCGCTCTGTCCTCGACCCCTTGTGTCCTGCTGGAGCCGGTGACAAGAAAGGGGCTCCGGCCCCTGCTCCACCAGCCGCCCTCCCCACGGCCATCAATTATTCATCAACGCAGATACCCGCCCTCCCTGGCAGGGCAGGCTGGTCCTCCTCTCCTCTCCAGCCCCGCCCCACTGCAGCCACACTGCCACCAAGGCCCGCCGAGGAAGGACGGCCAGCTGAGCCGGGCAGCAGAGACCTGGCAGGCGGACTGGGTGGCCTGCAGGACCCTGCCGCGGATCACATCTCCTTCCTCCTTCTCCTGCCACCCGCACCCTGGGGCCAGGAATCCCCTGCGACGATGCCCATCCAGATCTTCTGCTCTGTGTCGTTCTCCTCTGGAGAGGACACCCCCAGGCCCCTGGGAGATGTTTGGGGTCCCCACCAGCGGCCGCAGCAGGACAACTCGGACTCCGAAGAGGAGGAGGAGGAGAAGGAAAAGGAGGCAGAGAGGAAGGAGGCCAGAGAGGGGGACTCACCCATGAACTTGGTGGCCTTCGCCAACAGCTGCACCCTCCACGGTGCCAGCCACGTCTTTGTGGAGGGGGGTCCGGGGCCGCGGCAGGCCCTCTGGGCAGTGGCCTTCGTCCTGGCACTGGGTGCCTTCCTGTGCCAGGTCGGGGATCGAGTTGCCTATTACCTCAGCTACCCACATGTGACTCTGCTAGACGAAGTGGCCACCACGGAGCTGGCCTTCCCGGCGGTCACCCTCTGCAACACCAACGCCGTGCGGCTGTCGCAGCTTAGCTACCCCGACTTGCTCTACCTGGCCCCCATGCTGGGGCTGGACGAAAGGGATGAGCCCGGGGTGGCCCTCGCCCCCCCGGGGCCCGAGGCCTTCTCTGGGGAGCCCTTTGACCTGCACCGCTTCTACAACCGCTCCTGCCACCGGCTGGAGGACATGCTGCTCTATTGCTCCTACTGCGGGGGGCCCTGCGGCCCCCACAACTTCTCGGTGGTGAGTGGGGCTGCCACGGCCACCTCCTGGGGCTGGGGCTGATGACCGGCCTTCCCCTCCCCGCCCTGTCGCCCGGACCACCCACCCTCCGTGCCTGGCCTCAGAGAGGCCGGACCAGGGCTCAGCCAGGAGCCCCAGGGTCTGGAGCTGGGCTGCCGTTTCCAGGACTCTGCCAGTACTGCCCTCCTTGTGAGAATCTTGAAACACAGAGTTGGTAATTAGTTGCTGCCCGGAGGCCCCTGGCAGCTCCCTGAGAGTCCTCCAGCCTGTCCAGTCCTTTCCCAGACCTGCCCGTGACCCGGCAGCATCAGGACCCTCCTCTGTCTTTGGGTCGAGAGAGAGAGAGAGAGAGAGAGAGAGAGAGAGAGGGAAACGGTCTTCTTGTAAATCTTCCCCACACCCCCGGCTCTAAGTGGCCAGGGACCCTCTTCCAGGGGGAAGCCCCCATGAGGAGTCTAGGGGCTTCCCTGCTGAGGAACCAAGCTTCCGGCTGGGTCTGGCCCAGCTCCTCTCCTGTCCCCTCTAGCTGCCAGCTGCTAGGCCTTCCCCCCACACACCGTCTCGGGCCCCTACCTCCTCCCTCGTTCAGAGGCAGATGGGTGTCATTGTGTCAGTGCATCATAGACTGACTGCACACAGACGGGGGCCTGGACGTTTTGGCCCCTGGGCCTCAAACAGGCCTGGAGATAGAGGACCGTGGACAAGGAAGGGGTCAACCTGGCGTCCTCAGGATCTCATATGGAACCACGAGGTGGCAGCAGCGGTCCACCAGTCGGCAGCTCAGCCCTCAGCCCGCGCAAGGCTGCAGCTCCCAGTGGGGCCTGAGCGCCACGTGCCCAGGAGGAGAGTAAGCATGAGTGTGTGTCCAGCCTGGGACCTGTGGCCGGTAGTGCGGCTGGGGGATTAGGTGTTCTCTCTCTACCTCATCTCTGGGCCTCACCCACAAAATGGGGTAGGGTACTTGTTTTCTTTTCCGGAGGCGGGAGGAGGAGGCAGTTCTAGGAGGCGGTGGGTGCAAGGACTCCGTTGCTGAGTAGTAACCCCGTCTTCTCCCCCGCCGCCGGCTGCTCCGTCTAGCCTGAAACTGTCGCTCTCTTACTCTCTTACGATTTGCTTTGTGGACTTTGTCACCATCTAGCAGTAGTAAAAGCACACCCACTCCATCTGCGGGAAGCTGGAGGCCATCTTGGAGGCTGTGGGGCAAGCAAGGGCCATGAAGAACCCGTCCACTTTTCTCTCTGTGGCTGTGTCATCTGAGCTTCAGTGAGGGCTGCTCTGCGGCGTGGGGCTGGGGGACTGCCCCCAGGGCTGGGGTCTCTCCTGCTGCCCTCACTGTTCTGCACAGGCATTGCCAAACACACCAGGTTCTGGATGTTCAGGTTCTGGTGATACTGGGATAGTGATGGATCTAAGGGGCGGATGGCAGAGGAAACTAAAAAGCTTAGCCTGGTCTTGAGGAGAGCAGGATTTCCGAGACCTGGGGTGAAATCCAGGAGAGGAGGTGTTTTGAAAGGTCCTGTGCCTGAAAGAGGATGCAAAGGAGGGTCCAGGGATATGGCAGTGATGGGATCCAGGTGATAGAGGCGTGTATGTCAGGGTCCCAGCAGGAGAAAGGTTACTACTGGGATAGTTTAATTGAAAAGTTGTTGTTTTGTCTTTTTAGAGCTGTACCTATGACATAATGGAAGTTCCCAGCCTTGGGTTCTAATCAGAGCTACAGCTGCCGGCCTAGACCACAGCCAGAGCAACACAGGACCTGAGCTGTGTCTTTGACCTACACCACAGCTCATGGCAACATAGGATCCTTAACCCACTGAGCGAGGCCAGGGATCGAACCCATATCCTTACAGATAATATTTGGGTTAATTACCGCTGAGCCACAATGGGAACTCCAACTGAAAAGAGTTTAATAAAGGGAAGGTTTACAGAGCTGCGGACAGAGTTAAGGAAACCTGTGAGGGCGCTTGAGGCACCTAGAAATAGTGAGAAGTTGTCACATCAGGCTAAAGGAGCACAAGGAGGCCAGAGTGCTATGCAGGGAGCCCTCTCGGCAGGATTTGTAGTCACAGAGGGTCTAAGCCACCAGAGCACTGGCAGGTAACACCCTGCTCTCTCCCTCCTCTGCCGTCCGATCTCTTGCTGATACCTCCCCTTGGTCGAAACCAACCTGAAGCCAGGCCGGTGGCACAGGGCACGGACAGTGTACCCCGCAGGGATCAGCCTTCCAGGGCACACAGCAGGGCGAGGCAGGACGGAATGGGTGGGAAGGAAGACAAATGGAGAATGGGCTGTTCAGGAGGGGTCATTCCTGAAGGGACTCCACCGGGCGGAGACAGTCCTTGGTGGGTCGAGAGCGGGACTCTCAGGCTCTCCACTCTGCCCCCACCAGGTCTTCACACGGTACGGAAAGTGCTACACGTTCAACTCTGGCCGAGATGGGCGTCCTCGGCTGAAGACCGTGAAGAGTGGGACGGGCAACGGGCTGGAGATCATGCTGGACATCCAGCAGGACGAGTACCTGCCCGTGTGGGGGGAGACTGGTATGTCGCCTCTCTCGCTTCCCCACCCCATGGCTCCAGGCCTCAGCCTCTGCCGTGGGCTCTCCTCGCTTCCTCCCCGCATCTTGCCTTCTCCATCTCCCGCTCTACCTGCCTGCCACACTCACATTTCCCTGCCTTCCCCTTCCTGGCTCAGTTACTCTCCAAGGTAACCAGCCATCCCTTTCCATCTGTGGCCGCCACTCATTCTATAAATAACTCCCTCTCTTCTTGGGCTGCCTGCCGTCTGTCTGGTCTCGGGGGCCTTGGGGCAGAGAGAGGTGGGGGGAGAAGGGAGGAAAGGAGGGGGAGAAATGGAGAGCCTCCGAGACAGAGAGAATTTGAAACACTGAGATGCGGAGCCAAAGCCAGGATAGAAAAAGAAGTGTGGAGGATGCAGGGGTCATCGGGGCAGCCCCAGAAGGAGGCGGGGGGGGGGCAGGGGCCCTTGGACCAACTCCCCTCCCCTGGTCCCAGGCTAGGCTACGGTTATCTCAGGAGAGGTGGGATCAGCTCGGAAGGTTAGGGAGTAAGAAGCTGTCCTGAGATATGCCCCTCTCATTCCCGCAGATGAGACGTCCTTCGAGGCGGGCATCAAAGTGCAGATCCACAGTCAGGACGAACCTCCCTTCATCGACCAGCTGGGCTTTGGCGTAGCCCCAGGGTTCCAGACATTTGTGGCCTGCCAAGAGCAGCGGGTGAGAGGGCCCCAGGAGGCTGGTCGCAGGGAGGGGGCTCGGGGGTGGGGGTCAAGATGGAGCGGTGGGCGGTCAGTCATGGGAGGGGCAGGTGAGCTAGGGCCTGGGCAGCCCGCTGATCAGTCAGAAGCGTGGATGACCTAATGAGCAGGACGCTCCCATAGACTCTGAGACCCTCAGAGGCTGCAGAGGGAGAGGGGGCAGGACTCCTGAGTCCTGCGTCTTGTCAGAGAAGTCCTTCAAGGTGACTTGGGGAGAAGTCCCCACACCCCCCAGCTCCCCGGCTCTCCCAGCAGCTCATCTACCTGCCCCCGCCCTGGGGCACCTGCAAAGCTGTTACCATGGACTTGGATTTCTTCGACTCCTACAGCATTACCGCCTGCCGCATCGACTGTGAGACACGCTACCTGGTGGAGAACTGTAACTGCCGCATGGTGCACATGCCAGGTCAGGCCCCCAAGTTCCAGACACAGTCCTGGGCCCCTCGCCAGCTCCCCATGCACATCAGCCTCCTGCCAACATGCAAGCAAGGCCAGCTGGCTTCTCCCCACCCCAGTTTCAGCCCCAGTCCATACCCATATGGCACTTGCCTCTCTGACCTCGATTCCTGCCTGTACCCATCGGGATGGGTGAGAAGGGCCCGGGAGGGATGGACTGTGGGGTGGGTCACCTCCAGGACAGACTAGGGGCCAACCGTGCCTCCCCTCCCCTCCTCTCCCAGCTTCCAGCTTCTCGGCTTTGGTACCACCAGCGTCCCAGGACCCCTTTAATCTCCACCCCGCACCACTGTCTTTTCTCCTCTCTAGGGGATGCCCCGTACTGCACTCCGGAGCAGTACAAGGAGTGTGCGGACCCCGCTCTGGGTGAGCGCTCCCGCCCCGGGGAGTCTAGCGGGGGAGGGAGGTGCCGCCAGCCATACGCACAGGGGCCTCGGAGCAAGCTCCCAGCAGTGTCAAGTAACTCCTGGACCAGGCTTCACCTGAACGCTCCTGTGTCTGACTTTAGCAAGGCTGGGAATAGCAACTCTAGAGGCCCCTGTGAAAAATGAGGGGTCTTCTGGGAGGGGGGTGCCGCCTGCTCTCATCAGCACCTCAGCTGGTTGACCCCGGCGGAGAGCCTGAAAGAATGAGGTATGGGATTACGAAATATCCATGGGGACAGTTCCTGCTGTGGCTCAGTGGGTTAAGAACCCGACTGGTATCCATGAGGACGTAGGTTTGATCCCTGGCCTTGCTCAGTGGGTTAGGATCTGGTGTTGCCTCAAGCTGCGGTATAGGTCACAGATGCGGCTCAGGTCCTGCGTGGCTGTGGCTGTGGCGTAGGCCGGCTGCTGCAGCCCTGCAGCTCTGATTCAACCCCTAGCCTGGGAATTTCCATATGCTGCAGGCAGGACCTAAAAAAAACAAAGAAATATCCACGGGGAGACTGGGTGAGGACCAGCACAGTTGGGCACAGGGCTGAGGTCAAAGACAAGTGAGAAAAAGAGAAGGGAGGCCCACGCTGCCCTTCGGCAGGGCCAGGATGTGTGTGTCGGGGAGGTGCTGGCAGAAGGGCCCCACTCAACTGGCACCTCTCACCTGGCTGACACAGACTTCCTGGTGGAGAAGGACCAGGAGTACTGTGTGTGTGAAATGCCCTGCAATTTGACCCGCTATGGCAAGGAGCTGTCCATGGTCAAGATCCCCAGCAAAGCATCAGCAAAGTACCTGGCCAAGAAGTTCAACAAGTCTGAGCAGTACATAGGGTAAGGGCTCTGACTGTGCAGGGCTTGGACCCTCGGGCTGCGACTGTGAAGGGTTGGGGTGGACTTGGATGGGGCCCGGCAGGCAGGGGGGAATTGAGATAACATGGGGAAGGCAACCTACGAGTCTGGGGTGGGCACAGAGAGAAGAACAAGTCAGAACAAGCAGGGTAAGTGCCCCTTTTTCTTTCCTTGTCTGTCTTCATCCTTATTGCTGTAACCGGGCTCACCTCACAGCTGTTGGTGTACAGAGCGTCTTTTCAGTTACTTCATCACATTTACTCCCCAGGACAACTGGAAAAGGCAGGGATCCACAGCAACATCTCATTTTATAAACATGGAGACTGAGATTCAGAGAGGATAATTCTCTAAGGTCACCCAGGTAGTAAGGGACAGAGGTGCGACTTGAACCCAGGTCTCCTTTCCCAACCCCTCTGCAGGGAGAACATCCTGGTGCTGGACATTTTCTTTGAAGTCCTCAACTATGAGACCATTGAACAGAAGAAGGCCTATGAGATTGCAGGGCTCTTGGGTGAGCTGCTGATGGCACCTGGCCCCTTCCCATGCCACGGGCATACTGTGACACCCTACCACCCAAAGCAGGCTGCTTACCTCTGTCCCACAAGGCCTCTGCCAGGGCCAGCCCCAGGGGCCTTCCCCCAAACTCTGTGGTCTTGATATGTGTTGAACCTTCGCTTAGGGCAAAGTGGCAGAGACAGGCCCGTGGGCACAAATGGAGAATTATTTCATATGCCCTTGAAATTTTTCCCAGAGAATAAAAGTGTTGGGGTATTTGGTAAACATTTGCTTTTTTCTGAATAATACCTGTTCATTTTAGAAAAGTAGAAAAATGCAGAAAAGCATGAAGGGAAAAAAGCCCAACACACAGAAGTGATTTCATGCTTCTTTAATGAAGGCTGCCACTCCTTTTGCAAATGTGACTTGCTGGCCCCAGTCCCATTGAGCTCTGCCACACCCACTGTGTCCTGACTCCACTAGCCTCCCTGTGGTCCTCCCTTGCAGGTGACATCGGTGGCCAGATGGGGCTGTTCATCGGGGCCAGCATCCTCACGGTGCTGGAGCTCTTTGACTACGCCTACGAGGTAAGTGGGGGCGGGGCGCAAGGCGGAGCCACGGGGGGCGGGGCTCCAGTCCGGTCACCGCCCACCAACCCACCTCCCTCCCAGGTCATTAAACACAAGCTGTGCCGACGAGGCAAGTGCCAGAAGGAGCCCAAACGGAGCAGCGCGGACAAGGGCGTGGCCCTCAGCCTGGATGACGTCAAAAGACACGTGAGGGAGCGAGCCGAGGGCCCTGTGGCCCCACCCCTTCCCCGCCCCCCACCACCCCAGGACCACCCCCTCTTGCCGCCTTTTCTCCCTTGCCTCCCCCTCGCCCCGGCGCCACCTGTGGCCCTTCCGCTAACCAGTCCCCTGTCCTGTGCCGTCCCCCCAGAACCCGTGTGAGAGCCTCCGGGGCCATCCTGCCGGGATGACGTACGCTGCCAACATCCTACCTCACCATCCGGCCCGAGGCACTTTTGAGGACTTTACCTGCTGAGCCCCGCAGGCCACTGTACCAAAGGCCTAGATGGAGAGGGCTAGGAGAGCAAGGGGGCCCCCAGTTCCCCCCGACATCTGCCCTGGGGACTCACTTCCCCCCTCCCAAGGCAGCCCCCAACTCCTGGGCCATCCTTTCCTCTTGTCTGTGGTGAGGAAGGAGTCTTGACCATAGAGTCCTCTCTCTGCCTCTATCCCATTCTTTTTGTTTTTTCTTTTCTTTTTTCTCTTTTTTTTAAACAAAACAAAACAAATCTAAAACAGAAACTAAAAAGAGAGAATGGGGCAAGTGACCTCTGACTGCCTCTCTCTGCTCCATGCTGCCTCCCAACAGCTCCCAGCCTGAATTCCGTCCGTCTGGCTGTCTGTCATCTGAATGTCCACCTACATTCTGCTGCCACCAGTCACCAAAGCCCCCTCCCAGTGGGGGGTGGAGGGGATCCTCGGGGTCTGCAATTTGGCCCCAAACCAGAGAATGTATCTTGAAGGGGAGGGCTAGTAGGGGGGGCTTCCCCAGCCTTAAGAGACCTCTCAGCCCAGTGACCCCCCCCAACCCCGAGTCTCCAGGCAGGAACCCTTGTTCTATCTGTCCCCACACCACCACCTCACACAGTGTGAAGTCTTTAGGGAGGTGGAGGTGGGGGGGGTCCCCAGAAGTGGCACTGGGGACATGATGTGGCCCTGGTGCTGTAGGCCACATCCTGATACCTACAAGTTCATCCCCACCCCACAGCTGCTGGAGAGAAATCCCAAGAGGCAGCCCTCCTCCTCCATCCCATAACAGATCCAGCTGGTTGGCCTCCAGCTCAGGGAGAGGGGCACTGGTGCCTAACCTCACTGGTCCCTCTCCCCAGGGCCCCTGCAGAGGGCCACATCCATAAATTTTCTTATGGAACTCTCCCAAGTCCTCTTCTGAAACTTCATTTGCTTCTCTCAACAACTCCATCCGCATTTTCTATTTCTATATGATACAGACTCTATATTGCTATATCTCTGTATATACTTTACCTTGACTCCGTCTCTACACCATCCCCTCTTGTCTCGAACAGCCACCCTCCCACGGCAGGTTCCCCTTTCTGTGTTTCCACCCCCCTCCCTGGTCTCTGAATGCCTTCGCCTGTATAAAGAGTTGGACTCTCCCCTGGTGTCTGTACTGTGTACACACATCCCTCTAAGAAGCACAAGGAGACGACACGCGCATTGTAACCTTCACACTGTCTCGGTGGCGACATAAAGGAAGCTGTGAATTACAAGCTCTGCCTCTTTCTGGCCTCACCCTCTCCCCCTAACCTGGGCACCCTCTGCCCTCCTTGCAGCCTTAACATTCCCCCCCTGCTCCACCCACCCCAGTGTCCTTTGCCTGGCTGACTGTGACCTCCCCAGGGAAGGGGGTTGCTACAGAGAGAGCCCCCACTCATGGGATGGAGATCTCTGTTCTGCACAATAAGTCAAGGGTGGCAAAGACTGAGGGGGCTGAGGGTTGGTGACCCCTGCTGCTGAAGCAGTGGGGTGCTGACAGGCGGCAGCTGAGGTCTTAAGTCAGTGGCCTTTCCCTCCTGGGTGCCCAGGCCCCTCTGCTCCCCTAACACCCCAGCCCACCGCTTATATTTTCTGGTAAGGTACGGTTTGATAGTGGGAGGAAAGAAGACAGGCCTAGAGGGGAAGCTGAACGCTCTGCCGTTCTGTCCCTCCCTTCCTACCTTAATGAGATACCCGTGAGGCAGAGGCCCTGCCGCGCCTCCTCCACCAGGCACTCCTCCCAGGCCAGAGCCCCGCCTCTTCCCAGGCCTGCTCTGCCCAGCTGTCTCTCAGTCTCCAACCGCAGAAGGAGACCTGTGGCAGGTCACCTGGGCATTGACCTGGAGCTGGAGAGTGAGGCTGTAGGATCTTCGGGAACTCTTGGTTCCTGGGAACTTGCTGGAGATCAGACCTCTCCAGAGGGAAGCAGGAGCAAAGCCAAAGGGTGTGCACCAGATGGGGAACAGCAGGCAGGGCTATGGGTGACGCATGTCTCTGGTCTAATAAACTGGGTTTCAACCATCTCCTCTTCAGTGTCATTCTTCTCTTATTTGAATAGTACTTAGGCCTTCCTACTAAGAGCTGAGCTTGGATTGGGGCCAATCAGGGGAGGAGTAAGGGAGCCAGGGCAGGGATACTCTGGTCCTGGGAGGGGACAAGCTGACCATCACACCAGGAATGGTTTGAACCACCGGGCAGGGAAAGAGGAAGAGATCAAAGGCAACAAAATCCCAAAGAAAAGTCCTGGTACAAAGGAGGATTTGGGGTCAAACTTCATTATATACTTAAAATCTGGAAGCAGGTTAGGTTAAAGGTCAGGGGAAAGGCCGGGCTGAAGTTCTAGTATAAGGTAGTTATTGAGACGTTTTATCTGTGGAACGAGCCCTGGGCTATGAGCCAGATCTGATTCTAAACTTCGGCTTTCACGCTAACTTGTTGGTTGACTACCCCGAGTCATTCATTTACTGTCTTGAGTTCACCTCTCCTGTTTGTAAAATGGAAAAGTGCGTTCTCCTCCTCAGGCCCTGGGCTTAGAGCGGGAAGAGAAGGAAAAGAAACAAGCGCTTTGGAAAGTTAAACGCACTGCGCCAAGACGAAGCAGTTACTCCATCACCCTCTTCATCAGAGCTTTGGGACAGTGCAGTGGTCCCCCTTTCCAGGTCCTTGTCTTCCTCCCGTCGGCCTGGGGGCGCCCGCTCACAGGCCTCTCTATCCCAGAGCTCTTCTCGATGGTGTTCCCTCCCGGACCGTGAAGGCTGGAGGGAGTGGTCAGCACGCCTTTTCCGCTAGTCGCCCCCCTCTAGCCCACAGTCTCGCTGCCCTGGGCCTCCCGTGCCGGCGGGCCGGCCGGGCGGACAGGCGGGCGCGCTGGGGGCGCGCGGGGGGCGGGGGGAGTTCCGGTTCCGGTTCTTTGTGCAGCTGCAGCAGCGGCTCCGGGAAAGATGGCGGCCCGGGCGGGTTTCCAGTCTGTGGCTCCGAGCGGCGGCGCCGGAGCCTCAGGAGGCGCGGGCGCGGCGGCTGCCCTGGGCCCGGGCGGGACTCCGGGGCCTCCGGTGCGAATGGGCCCGGCGCCGGGTCAAGGGCTGTACCGCTCCCCGATGCCCGGAGCGGCCTATCCGGTGAGTGGGGCAGGAGGAGGGGCGCGCGGGCCGGGGGCGGGGCCGAGCGGGGGCCTGGCAGTGACGGGGTGGGGGCAGGAGTAGGAGGGACTCCCCTGGGAGGGATTCGGGGCGGGAGTGAGGGTGGGGGGAGGCAGTGCCGGGAAGGAGGGGAGGCGGTTAGCATCCCCACCAGCTCGTTAGGGGCATTGTTTCCTTGGGGAGTCGGGGTGTAGAACCGGGGTGAACGAAGTCGGGCCCGGGGTAGGCTTGTGAGAGTTTCAGTGCAAAAGGGCCTAGGCAGCTCCAGTGCCCAGAGGAACACAGCAGGTGTAGCTGGCAAATTGAGGTCAGCTTTTGAGGAGACGGTAGCTGGCAGTGCTGAGTACTGGAAGTAGAGGAGATGTCCAATGGCAGATAACAAAATAGACTGGGGAGAATTTGAGTATAATCTGGTTAAGCTTTGGGCTGTAGTCCCCTGTGGGATCACATCTGGAGCAGAGGAAGCTCCAGTGATCTATATTTCAAAAAGGTAGAGGGGTCTTTTCCCACCCCCATCCCCAGCCTTGTTTCATTCAGAGGACTCAGGCTTCCCCCACTTTCCCTTTCTTGGCGGGGTTTGCAGGGGAAGCCATGACATCTCTGGGTCCTCTCCCCTCTGTAGAGACCAGGCATGCTACCAGGCAGCCGAATGACACCTCAGGGACCTTCCATGGGACCCCCTGGCTATGGGGGGAACCCTTCAGTCCGACCTGGCCTGGCCCAGTCAGGGATGGACCAGTCCCGCAAGAGACCTGCACCTCAGCAGATCCAGCAGGTCCAGCAACAGGCGGTCCAAAATCGGAACCACAAGTAAGATGACCCCAGGGCGGAGAGAGGGAGGGCGGGAGGGAGGGCGGACACAAGTGGTGGGAGTACCTCACCCAAGAAGTGATGACGTTGCTGTGTCAGCCGACAGTGGAGACTGTTCCGTGTTTGCTGGGGGTGGGGGTGTCTTTGATTTGAGAGCAGCTTTGTGGTTCTTTCACTTTACTATAAATGGAGGTGCTGACAGCCTGTCTTCATGTTCTGGCTAGTTCCATCCCAACCTGATGACAGTATTTATTCCAAACAGTGCAAAGAAAAAGAAGATGGCTGACAAAATTCTACCTCAAAGGGTGAGTCCAGGCTGTAGGTCTTCTTGAGGGTGCGCGGAGTTGGCGAATAGAGAGGGTCAGCTCTAAATCCCGGCGATGTCTTTCTGTTCCTCAGATTCGCGAACTGGTACCAGAATCCCAGGCCTACATGGATCTCTTGGCTTTTGAAAGGAAACTGGACCAGACTATCATGAGGAAACGGCTAGATATCCAGGAGGCCTTGAAGCGTCCCATCAAGGTAACGCAGGAGAGTGCTAGGCAGAGAGCCAAAGGAGAGGACTCAGGAACCTTCAGCAGGCTTAGGATGAGAAATCCAAGGCAGAGCGCCGCTCTCCTTGGCATTTAAATTACATCTCTGCCTTCCACCTACGAACCGAGAATTACATTAGAAGCATAAGAACAGAACAGCTCGGGGGGAGGGGCTTTTGATATTTCTTGCACCAGAAATACACTCTGTTGGTGTTTTTGCTATAACTGCTCTGTCACCTTGGGAGCCTGGCACCTCGCATGACTTTGTCTGCCTGGCACCCTAGTGCATGCACTTGCATTCGGGCCAGTGGCCTGTGCTCTTCTAGGTCGAATCTCCGTCCACCCACCCCCGGGACTGGGTAAACAGTAAACCAGTCTGTTAGGAGACGTTTTGGGGTTTGGGAGACCCTGGTCTTCAGCATGAAACCACTGAAGCCCCACTGTCAATCCTGTTTCTGCCTTCCTCAGCAAAAACGGAAGCTGCGAATTTTCATTTCTAACACTTTCAATCCGGCTAAGTCAGATGCCGAGGATGGGGAAGGGACGGTGGCTTCCTGGGAGCTTCGGGTAGAAGGACGCCTCCTGGAGGATGTGAGTTCAAGGTCCACTGTGGTCAGCATCTAGGGTGGGAGCTGATGGGAACAAGCAGTATTGTCTGGTTGGCAGGAAGCCTGACTGGTGCTCACAGCTCCTGTTGGGAACAGCAGGGAGAGGGTCACTGTGTTCCCTGCGCTAAAAGACAATGGTTCTTTGTGTCCGGCTCCCACAGCCTGGCTCTCTCTGTGGTATCGTATCGAGAACCGTATTGTCCTGGGATTTGATTTGTTGTTTACCTCCCTCCTGATGCTGCTAGCCCTCGGATTTGGCAGTATCTGCAGATTATTCAGTTAGGGTTTTTTTTTTTTTTTAAACCAAGTGATTTTGCACTTACCGTTTGAGATCTGCTTTCCTCCCAGAGTCCTTGAGGTCCTTGATTCCCGCTGCAGCATCTCCATCTTCCCAGTTTCCATTGGAGACGTTTCACAGTTTACGTGGGATAGGTCTCTCTGACAGGCTCTTTGTTCCTCATGGGGAGCGTCAGCTGACAGGTGATAGCCCCCGAACTTCACACCCCAGAAGCTCCTTGGGGAAGCTCACCTGCCATTCCTTTATTTTCTCTCGCTCTCTATTTTTAGCTGTTCACAGGCAAGCCAGTATGAATGCATTTTTCAGGAGAACCAGGGCTCATGTCAGAGCCTCCTTCTTTTCTATATAGGTCCAGTCCATCTGCCAGTGCTATCATGTCATCCAAATAAAGCTGTTTTTGTTCTGGCTGCTTATTACCTGTGATTCATTTCCCCTCTAGAGTCAGACCTTTCTCTGTTCAGACTCGCTTTATTGTGTGCAAAGGTTTGGCTTAATTTGTCTCGTTTCCCTTGGGGAAATGAGGTGGGTAAGTCAGTGACCCTATGTGTGTTATAGGCTGCTCCTTTGGGGTTCTGTTGCTACCGTGACTTGTTTAATATCCACAGGCACCTACCTTGCCATCTCCTAAGAGATATTCAGAAGACATTTTTGAGTCTTTTCCCATTGCTTTTCGGGTTCCTTTTTTATGGTACTTTGTTTTGAGGAATTTCTTCTGGTTTTTTGTAACATGACCCTCTTCTCTCTCTCTCCTCTAGTCAGCCTTGTCCAAATATGACGCCACCAAACAAAAGAGGAAGTTCTCTTCTTTTTTTAAGTCCTTGGTGATCGAACTGGACAAAGACCTGTATGGGCCAGACAACCATCTGGTAGAAGTGAGTAGTTCTGTCCTCTAGACTTTGACTGTATGACTGGAGGAGGATGGACTTGGGAGCCAAACATTAATGTCTAAGGAGAGAGGGAGGTAGGAATAAAGGGTTGTTACCCCAGGTGTACAGTTCCTTCATTGCAGTTTGCACATTGGCCTCCAGGTGGCACTAGCTGTTAGTTCTGGTACTATTCGGACCCAAGAGCTCTTGCCTTCTGACTTGTCCCACCTTTTTAATTTGACTATCCTAGTTGCTGCCCCACTTTCAAGGGAAATTCTGATGGAGGCCTCTTGTGCATGCCAGATTATCTCTTCATCTTGTTTATTAATAATGGTGAGATGTAGTTATCCACACACCATTCCTTTTTTCCTGGTAGCAAGTACTGTGTTAAAGGGGGTTAACTAATAGGGTTCTAGTCCTTGCCAAGGCTACTTTCACAGATATGGGACTTGCTTTTGGTCCCTGCTTTGTTTAGATTCACGTTGGAAATCATCAGAAAGCTTTCATTATAGTGCCTGATTACATAGTGTACCTGAGACATGTCAGCAGCCATGTTCTTTGGGATACAGTCGAAACCGGAATGAGACAGTCCGGTGCTCCTTTCTTTGCCAGTGTAGCTGCAGCCCCTTAACCTCAGCCACTAAGAGACTTGGGAAGGTCTTTACCATCTAATAAGGGAAGTAAGTCATAGAACCTGTAGAAACGTGTAACTATATTTATCTTAACTTTAGAGCAATAGAACATAGTGGCTGAGAATGTGGACCGTAGAATCCGACACAGCTGAGCTCAGCTAGCAGCTCCACCACTTACTGGCTGTTGACCTTAGGCAACTTTCTTTACCCTCCTAAGTGTTAGTTTTCTCCTCTCAGATAGGTTTAATTGAGCCTGTCTTGTATGGATATTGCAGGGATTAAATGCGATAATCCAAGTAAAGGTCTTAGAACACTCTCGCACGTAGTAAGTACTCAGTGGATGATAGCTACGCTATCTTACCATACACGTGTATTATCCATTTTGTGGATAAAATTATCATTGAAAATTCAAGCTAATTTAAATGTGGTCCCGAGCAGTCAGAATGAAAAGGTCAGTCTACTTATTTACAAGAATCCTGAAGTCATATGCAGGTTTTTTGTTTTTTTTTTTAACACCTCATGCTGTTCTTCTCCAGTAGCCTCAGTAATCAAAGTTGAATATTCAGTCATTACAGAAGCTCTTCCCTCCCACCCCAGCTCTTCCTCTGGGAGAGCACCCCCTGACATCTTCCTCTCTGTAGTGGCACAGGACCGCCACTACCCAGGAGACGGACGGCTTCCAGGTGAAGCGGCCAGGAGACGTGAATGTACGGTGTACTGTCCTGCTGATGCTGGATTACCAGGTACTCTGGGCTCATGCGAGGGGCTCCAGCTTTCACAGCCACATCCCATCAGCAGCCTGACATTTAAAGGTTGAAGTCTGGTTGTGGGTAATTCGCCACCAGACCCTCAGCTCCCAAGACATAGGGATAGGGTCTTAGTCATTTCTGAGTTCCTCTTAGTGTTTTTTTCCCCCAGAGAAAGCACAGCATTAACGCTGGTTGCATGGCTTTGAAGATATGGCCACACTAAGCACCCCGTAATGTGCACAGAGCCAGCATATTAGCTTCAGATCTGTACTCTTTGGTTCTCTACAGCCTCCCCAGTTTAAGTTAGACCCTCGACTGGCTCGGCTCCTGGGCATCCACACCCAGACCCGTCCAGTGATCATCCAAGCACTGTGGCAATATATTAAGACACATAAGCTCCAGGACCCACACGAGCGGGAGTTTGTCATCTGTGACAAGTACCTCCAGCAGGTAAGAAAAGGACCCGTTTTTTTTTTTTTTTTTTGCTTGAGTTCACTGGGGCCCTAGCTGCTTTTCCTCTTTCCCATAGATCTTTGAATCTCAACGTATGAAGTTTTCAGAGATCCCACAACGGCTCCACGCCTTGCTTATGCCACCAGAGCCGATCATCATTAATCATGTCATCAGGTGAGCGTGTGGATGGGGGCAGCGGTGTCCTGGAGCTGGCTCACGGCTGCACAAGTCAGTTCTCAGATCACCAGGGATTTTGCGAACAGGTTGTTAAACGTAGTCATTGTTTGTGATTAAATACATTATATTAAAAATAAGGGTAATACAGGAATTCCCTGGTGGCTCAGCAGGTTAAGGATCTCGCATTTCTCACTGCTGTGGCACTGGTTACTGCTGTGGTGTGGGTTCAGTCCCTGGCCTGGAACTTCCATACGCCACAGGAGTAGCCAAGAGAAAAAAGAAAAAAACCAACAGCAGGGGTAATATGTACTCAGATATTCTTCATTTCTAAATTATTAGTTTCTTGTGTTTGTGTTTTTGAGGTTACTTATGTCTCTTTTGTTTGTATGGTGGCAATACCATCTAATGACATGTTATTGCACATGCCTTCCCACCTCCGTGATCAGTGATATAATGCTGGCATCTTGAAATCAACTGTGTTGAGAATATTTAAAACACAGCAACCAGCAAATGCTACAAGTCAAGGCTTTTTTTGTTGTTCTTCTCCCTTGGAGCATCAGCTGTTTAGACATTCACCAGCTCATCAGCGATGAGCTGCCATCTTGTCTCTGGGTGGTAGGACCTTCCATTCTGAGACTCCAAATCCATCGTCTCCATCTACTTTTCTGTTCAGAGATTGATAAGCAAGGCATCTCCAGGCAGACATGGAGTGGAGGAAGGTACTTTATTCTCAAACTGAATGTAGTCTCTGCCTTTTTGCCCTTGTTTCATATTAATTCCACTAAAGCCCTTCCTTTCATTAGACCCTGAAGCATTTCTCGTCTAATAGCAATTCCTACAAACTATACATTGAGTCAGTAGAAACTAGTTTGTCCTATATAGCTGTGCTTAAAGTTAGGCCACTTTTTACTTTATTTTACATGGTGTGTGTGTTTTATTTGAATTTATTTTCAGGGTCAGTTTTATTTTAATAGGGAGAAAGGTATAGAAGATACTATAGCAGTCGTTTCCTTGTGGAAAGGGAGAAACTTCCTTTTTTTTTGCTTTTTAGGGCCATGCCCACGGCATATGGAGGTTCCCAGGCTAGGGGTCAAATCGGAGCTACAGCTGCCGGCCTACACCAGAGCCACAGCAACATGGGATCTGAGCCGCGTCTGTAACCTACACCACAGCTCACGGCAATGACAGATATTTAACCCACTGAGCGAGGCCAGGGGTCGATCCCACAACCTCATGGTTCCTAGTCAGATTCGTTTTCTGCTGTGCCACAACAGAAACTCTAAGAAACTTACTTTTTACTGGATGTCTTTTGTACCATTTAAATTTTTACCACTGAGTTTCTTTTGTTGTTGTTTTTCTTTGTTGTTGTTTTTAGTCTTTTTAGGGTGGCACCCACCTCAGGGATCAAGCCTGCATCCTCATGGATGATATTCAGATTCATCGCCATTGAGCCACCACAGGAACTCCACCATTGAGTTTTTTTGTTTTTTTTTAAATCAACTTTACTGAGGTTTATACGCATTATATCACACCCATTTAAAGTGTAGGTGAATGATTTTGGTCAAATGTATACATCTGATAGCTACTACCACATTTATGTCACACCTACCTGGTTGGTCTCTTGTGCCCTTTTGTAGTTAACCCTTTGCCCTTCAGTCTTGGACAATCTTTTTTATTTTATTTTTCTTTTTTGCTTTTTAGGGCCACACCTGTGGCATATGGAGGTTCCCAGGCTAGGGGTCTAATTGGAGCTGCAGCTGCCGGCCTACACCACGGCCACGGCCACATCCACCCCAGATCCGAGCCACATCTGTGACCTACACCACAGCTCATGGCAGCGCCAGATCCTTCACCCACTGAGCGAGGCCAGGGATCAAACCCACAACCTCACGGTTCCTAGTGAGATTTGTTCCCGCTGCGCCACGACGGGAACTCCTAGTCTTGGACTATCTTTTTGACTCTGTAATTAGGTCTTAGGGAACAAGCCCTTTACCAGCCCCTTTGTTTTCCTCTCCAGTGTTGACCCGAATGATCAGAAAAAGACAGCTTGTTACGACATTGATGTGGAAGTGGATGATACCTTGAAGACCCAGATGAATTCTTTCCTACTGTCTACCGCCAGCCAGCAGGAGATCGCTACTCTAGACAACAAGGTAGACCCGGGCCCCGGATAGGTGGGGGCCACCAGCCCTCTAGCTTTAGCTTCCTGGCTGCTTTTGATTCTTTTATTTTTTTTAATGGACATGTGGAAGTTCTGGGCCAAGAACTGAATCCAAGCCGCGGCTGCAATCTTCTCTGCAGCTACAGCAACAACAGATCCTTTAACGCATTGCTCCAGGCCGGGGATTGAACCCCCGCCTCTGCAGTGACCCAGGCCGCTGCTGTCAGATTCTTAACACACTGAGCCACGGTGAGATCTCCTGCTTTTGATTCTTGATATTCACACCTAGTGTATGCGAGGCACTCTGGTGCTGGTTGGAGCCAGACACCCAAGTTCTGATTCATAGCTTAATAGCTTTGAGCCTCATTTTCTGATTTGTAAACAGAGACCATAACACCTGTTTCTACAGGTGTTACAGGAAACAGTATATGTAAAGACATGACATTGTATCCAGTGCATAAGATCAAATGGTGGGGTTCCTGTGTGGCTCAGCGGGTTAAGGATCCAGCCTTGCCACTGCTATGGCTCAGCTGGCTGTTGTGGCACGGGTTCGGTCACCTGGCCCCGGGAACTTCCACATGCTAGGGGCACGGGCACGACCAAAAAGAAAAATGGCAGCTTTTGCTCCTGTTGTTATTATCATTAACCTTAGACATAGTCTGTGCAAATAAAACTGGAAAGGCTCTGGAAACCCAAAGGAGAACAGGCAGACTTTCCTGGAAGAGCTGACACCCCAACTAAAATTTTTTTTTTTTTTGGTCTTTTTAGGGTCGCACCCACAGCATATGGAGGTTCCCAGACTAGGGTCCAATCAGAGCTGTAGCTGCCAGCCTGTGCCAGAACCACAGCAACACAGGATCCAAGCCGTGTCTGACCTACACCACAGCTCATGGCCACGCCGGATCCTTAATCCACTGAGCGAGGCCAGGGATCGAACCTGGGTCCTCATACGTATTAGTCAGATTCGTTAGTGCTGAGCCACAACAGGAACTCCCCAACTAAATCTTGGAGGACAAAATGGGAGTCAGTGACGGTGAGAAAGGAGATGGTGCTTAGGGGCAGGGAGGTCAGCGGACATTCCAGAAAGAGAGAACAGGGTATATGAAAGCCCGAGAGGAGCAGAGAGCCTGGCATGTTCGAGAAGTACTGTGTTAGCCTCAGCTCAGGGCGCTGTGGCAGGAAACTGGATAGGGAAGCTAGAGTCTAGTCATGAGGCAGCTTTGATGCAGGGAGAACTGGTTTATACTTTGTCCTGAAAACCGAGGGCCTGGTGCTGTGTGCATTTAGAATCATCACTGGCAGGATGTGGGGTGAACTGTAAGGGGGCAGATCCGGTGGCGGGGCAGTAATGCGTGTGAGGCGTGCTCCGGGCCCAAACTTAGGGTTCTGACAGTGAGGGGAGTAGGTAGCTTGGGGAGGTGCCAAAATGGAACTGAAAGGATTCAGACACTGGATGGAGATGGCGGGGCGAGGTGTGGGGAGAAAAGGCTGTAAGCTGACCTCCGGGTCCAGCTGGCCGCGCAGTCCTAGTCATCAGGTTGGAAACAGGTTTGGGGGAAAGGTGGTGAATTTAGTTTTGGAGAGTTTAAGGTGCCTGGAGTTGTCAAGCAGTCAGATTGGTGGGACTTTAGAAAATAGGCTCCGGTTTGCAGACTGGGGACTCCTCACCTTGTCAGAGGTCCGGGAAGAGAGCTAGGGAGATGAAATCGCCAGGAGGAGTACAGAGAACCTAAAGAGGACAGAGGACAGAACCCACAGACCGCGGCTTTTGAGACAGCCGTCGGCTGTCTTTTCTGCCTGAGAGTGTTTCGGGACCCCTTTGTGCTGTGGATTAAATGTTTACCACGTGGCGGCGCCCACAGTGGACATTGTGGCGACCAGAAGGGAAAGTTCCCTCACGTGGGGCATATAGGGACACGGTGTGTGTCACCTGCAGAACGAACCTGAGCCGGGGGCGGGGGCTCTGGGCAGCAGTGCCTTTTCTGGGCCACACTCTGTTCCTGGGTTGCGAGCGGCACAAGGAGAAGTCAGGCGTGGTCTGCCCTTTGACTCCGCGTTCCCCCAGCGTGGAGATGTCAGGAGCTTCTTCCTTCCTTTCAGATCCATGAGACAATAGAAACTATCAATCAGCTGAAGACCCAGCGGGAGTTCATGCTGAGCTTCGCCAGAGACCCTCAAGGTTTCATCAACGACTGGCTTCAGTCCCAGTGCCGGGACCTCAAGGTAAAGAACCCGGGACAGGAGGTGCAAAGGGACTTGAGGCCTGTGAGGCTCACAGTTGCTTTTTTTCCTGTAGCATCTGGTAGAGAGCCAGGCGGAGGGGAGGCACCAGGCTTTCTTTAGCGTTCCAGGGCCCATCTTACAATTAAGTAGGGAAATGGAGGTGGGACCAGCTAGCACTTTCTGTGTGCTGTCACAGTGCATTCTAGGGGGTACAGCATGGAAAACGTGATTTCTGCTTTCAAAGCAGCAGACATTCTGTTTGGAGAAACTCGGCTAATGTGATTTAAGAAATAGTGAAGCATGTGAGACATTCCTGGAACTCACCAGTACCAGTAAGACAGTGCAAAGGAGAAGGGAGATGGCGGGGCCAGACTAGCTGGGGAAGGCTTCGTGGGAATCGGGGCTGCGGTTCTGTCCCAGGGAGGGGAGCGCCTCTCTCGGGCAGAAAGGTAGGAATGAGCACAGAGTGTGTGAGTCGTGCCCTCGGTTCTCCCCTGTCCTGTGGTGGCTGACGACCCTTCGGCTGAGCAGAGGAGCAGGCGACAAAGGGTGCCAGAAAGGACCCCTGAACAAGGCAATGACTTGTTGACCGCAGGGGTCTTTGGGTGGAGCCACTGTAGGAAAGTGCCACACTGAGGGGCTCAAACAACAGAAGTGTAGTGCCTGACAGTCCTAGAGGCTGGAGTCTGAGATCAGGGTGTCAGCGGGTTTGATCCCTTCTGGGGGCCGGGAGGGAGGGTCTGTGCCAGGCCGCGCTCCTCGCTGTGGCAGCCTTCTTGGTCTGCAGATGGTGTTCTCCAGGTGTCTTCACATCTTCTCTTACGAGCATGTCTGTCTCTGGGTCCAAGTTGCCCCCTTTGATAAGGACAGCAGTCACACTAGATGAGGCCCACCCTAATGACCTCATCTTAACTGGTCATCTGCAGAGACCCTGTTTCCAGATAAGCTCACAGGTCCTGGGGGCTTAGGGTTGCAGCATCTTTGGGGCGATGCAGTTCAGTCCACGACCGATGACAAGGAAGGCAACAGGTCTGTTCTCTCTCCTCCCCGTCGCGTCTCCCTCAGACCATGACCGACGTGGTGGGTAACCCAGAGGAAGAGCGCCGAGCTGAGTTCTACTTCCAGCCGTGGGCACAGGAGGCCGTGTGCCGGTACTTCTACTCCAAGGTAGGCACCTGGGGTGCACAGGAGAAACTGACAAAAGGCAGGGGTCAGTGGCATTAGGTTTACCGACCTCTGGTTTGGCTCATCTTCCACTCCCTCCACTGTTTTCTCCTTAGGTGCAGCAGAGACGACAAGAATTAGAGCAAGCCCTGGGAATCCGAAACACATAGGGCTTCTCCCACAGCCCTGATCTGGCTGCACCGATTTCTTTATTTGGGCCCTGTGCTGCCTGCCTCCTAGCACCTGCCTTGGTTTTGCTTGGGGCCTTCCAGGGGATGCTGTTGGTTCTAGGACAACACCAGAATGAAGAGGGTCTCACATGACACCTGTCGCCCTCTTCTCCCACCCCATCCTTCCTACCCCCAGCTTCCCTTTGCCCCGCGAAGTTCCCATGTGCCTCTGCCCTCCCCTGGTCTGCATAGGACCTATAGGTAGTATTAGAGAGAGAACCTGTAGTGGTAATCAGTGCATTGAATGGACTGGGCCTAAGGCCGAGTGGTCTCCACGGGGACCAGCTACACTGATCCTGCCCTTCAGAGACCCAGGAGTGGGGAGCTTTAGCCTCTTCTCCGAGACTCAGGCCTGAGGGCACTCTGTAAGCTAGTTGATCTTGGCTCTCCTGATAACAGAATCCAGTTTCCTTCCTTCCCTCCACAGGTTTGGAGCAAACTCTCCCTTCGCTTGTTGCCCTCTAGCACTAGGGGACCCCTGGCTCTGGGCTCCAGCGAGCCCCAGGTCAGTCCGCAGCCCTCTGGGTGGCCTGCTGGTCTCAGTGCTTCTTGCTCCCTCATAGGGGGTTCACATCAGTATTGGAGTTTGTTCCTGTAGTATCGCTCCCTCCCGGGACACTCCCTGTAGCTGCTCTTTTTAGGGTTCCCTCCCGCCTGTCCTAACCCAGGACTTTTGGGTGGGGGAACCTCGCCTTGCCCTGTCAGAGCCCCAGGGTCTCTCCTCGGGTACTGGCGTTGCCAGCAGAGGCCGTTCCTGCTCTCGCTGGGAGGTGTGACTCTTCCGTTCACTCCACCCTGCCCCCCTCCCGCATCCTTTCATGGAGAAACAGGCCTAAAATCAAACGGGTAAAAGCCCTGGGCCATCCCTGTCTTCCTGTCCCTTGTCTGCCCTGTTGACACCCCCCGGTGACTTCTAGGGCACTGAGGAGTGAAAGCGCCTAGGGCTGGAGGATAGCTCTGAGTTGGGTCTGTGACTCTTCCCTCTCCCTGCCTCGTGGGATTGGGACCCCCCAGCCCCTGCCCTCAAAGCTTCAGGCCCCTCAGGTAGCAGCAGGACCTTGTGACCTTGGCGCCTTGGAACTGAGATGGTTTTGCATCTTTCCAGGAGAGCCTCAAATTCTTCGTCCAGGTTGTATCCCCCCCAGTTAGCATATCTCGGGCTCGCAGACTCCACACAGCAGGGTGGGAGGCAGCTGGGCACAGAGGGGGACTTGCGTTCCTCCGCACGGGCTCTAAAGCCACGGAACTGACAAAGCCCCTGCTTCCCCACCCCCTCCTCAGGCTCCTGCGAGCGCACCCCCAGCCCCACAGCCCTGCCTGTTCCACGCCGCGGGGGACAGCAGAACTTCCTCCGGACCCCCCTTCCTGTCATTATCCCAGCCCTCCCTTGAAAGGTTCTCCCCACAGTGACACTGGCCGAGCTTTGTCCTTGGGGCGGAACCATGAGAAGGAAGCTCAGCACTCCTCCATGGTCTCCCTGTTGAGATAACTGTTTTTATTAACTGAATTATTATGTTTTTTTCATGGACCAAAATTTTTTTTGTACTGCCCCCCTTGTCGATGTTACCCAGTTTTAATAAAAGAAACTTCTGAAGGATGGGTCCCCTGCCTGCCGAGGGAGCGCGCCTCCCTGAGCTTCCTCCTCCAGCACCACTGGCCGCGCTCATGGTGTTTGTTCATTTCGTTTGACAGATAGCACCTGCTGGGGGCCCGCTGTGGTTCTAGGCCCTGGGGATATGGTGGAAAACAAGGTTTCTACCCTGAGGAGCTCGGGGTCTCGCCTTAGTTTGTCCTGTCAGCCCCAGTGGTCCAAGCAGGCCAGGGGCTGGTTGGGATTAGTGGGCTTCCTCACTGGATCTTAGAGTCCTCAGGTCCCATCAAGGTGCTAACCGGACAGTGGCACTGCCATCTTCTCCCATTGCTCCAAGCTCTCCAGGGCACCTACTAGCTGGATGGGCACCTACCATCCTTGGGCACGTGACCCCTTAGGCTTGACGAACCTTATCTGCCTCTAGAGGAGTCTCAGGGCCCCTATCTACACATGGGCCAGGGCTGAAGACGTTTGTGTTGTCTGTGCCTGCTGGTCCTTAAGGCTCCACTTTCCCAACCCTGAGTGAATTTCGCCCCTTAAGACTGGTGTGGAACGGCTGCACTCACCCTCACGCTATAGATAACCAGCCCCTCATTGGCAGAACTGGGGAGACTTTGCTCAGGATTGGTTCCCATTAGCAGAAGCATGGAATTCTGCTGTAGGTCCCATCATAATGTGCCTGCTTCCCACCTGATGGCCCTACCTTCTTCCTTTGTGCCATTATTACCTAGCTTGGTTCTACCCAAGGAGGGGTTTTAGAACCCAGGACGAGGGCAGCCACACTCCAAAGTGGTAGTTAAGTGGACCTTTGCCTCCATGGATGTGAACTCTCAAGTACCAAAGGTATAACCATTGCCCCCAGTCTGGTGTGGGGTTTATCAGACTTGAGTAGGGAGAACAGAGAAGAGTGTGTGGGGGTGATAACTTGGAGTGGAGAAAATTGATGTCAGGGACATTGAAATGGCATCTGTTCTCACCCAGGCTAATTGCGTGTGTAGTGAATGGCTGATGAACCATTATTAATTTCAAGCAAATAATCTCCAGTTTGCTTTTGGGAAAGGAGCTCCAGTAGTACAGATAACTTCCTGTGACAAGCCGATTCTGAATCTCTGCACACTCTTTATTCCTATATAAATGAACAAATTCTTTGTCTCCATAGTGTGTAAAATGATTGTGGTGTGAAATGAGAGATGGAAGCGTCAGGCGAAAACAAGGGGTTATTTTATGCATAAACATCCATCCTTTGGGGTTCTCCTCTTGTGTGCCAGGGACAGAAGCATTCTTTCTCATCCATCACCCGTAATCAGTGCTCCCAGCTGGCAGTCTGGCAGTGGCGCCTTTGTCACTGTGCCAGTGCAAGACTGATCTGTGGGAGGCTGGCTCTGTAGTAGGCACTGTTTTGTTCCTAAGAAAAACAATTAACTGCTGGTTTCATGTCTGTCCCCCTATCTGGGAACTCCCTGGCCAGGGGAGTGGAGTATGGTGGGCAGTCCCTAGACCTAAGAAAACCATTTCTCCCCAGTCTTTTTTTATGTTTTTTTTTTGTCTTTTTTTTTTTTTTTGCCTTTTCTAGGGCAGCACCTGCAGCATATGGAGGTTCCCAGGGTAGGGGTCAAATCAGAGCTGTAGCCACCGGCCGACGCTACAGCCACAGCAACGCCAGATCCGAGCCGTGTCTGCAACCTACACCACAGCTCACGGCAACGCTGGATCACTGACCCACTGAGCAAGGCCAGGGATCAAACCCGCAACCTCATGGTTCCTAGTCAGATTCGTTAACCACTGAGCCACGACGGGAATTCCTCTCCCCAGTCTTGACCTCAGGGTTACTTACCCTTAGCCATCGGTTGCACATAGTCTCCCCTCTGGCCCAGTGCTCACCAGTTTTGCTGGCCAGCAGCCGCCCATGGGGATGGAAACACCCACTTAACAGTTGGGTAAGCCAGGAGGTCAGCACGCGAGCACACAATGCTGTCTGCCTTCTAGGCCAAGGTGCAGAGACAGCTGGAGTGCCCGGGGCCTTTGCTCCACTCGCCACATCAGCCTAGAAACCAGAGCTCCCACACTTAGTCAAACAGATTGCTGTGGGCGGTGGAGAGCCCTTACCAGCTCAGGGTGTTCCTTCCATTCTCCCCCCACCCAGACCACAGACCCCACTCACTCTCTGTTACACCAGCCGAGGCCACAGATCTCCACGGAGGTCACAACTGCCCCAGGTCCTGCGTCCCTTCCCCTTTCTGGCTTCTGCAAACTAGCCACTAACCTGAGGGCGCCCCCAGTGTGGTAGCTTAGAGACTCAAGAAAGAAGTGAAGGAAGCTCAACCCCTCGGGGATGATGAACACTCGGGCTCTTTCCTCTCCTACCCTCCTCTTCCTGAAGCTCAGAGTTTGCAAAAGGACTGCGGGCCACTTGGCGCCAGGGCCTCCGACCTTGATCTTTCCTACCCTCCCTTCCGGGAAGATGTTCAGGTAGGGACCCTTTGAGGTGAGGAGAGGTCCACGGTGAGCCTCGTTTCTTGGGCTCACGGAGTCTCTTCTTAGCCTTGGGCTGGGCTGCCCTCGGAGCAGGCCCTTCGCACTTAGGGGGGCCCACGCCTACCCTCCTCCCTCACTCACAGCCAGTGACATGTGATCCCTGTCACCGCTAGAGGACAAACCTGTAGGGCAGTTGTGGGGTCCTGGGAGGACATGTGGGGCGATACCTACCTTGGAAACGAACATCCCAGTGTCTGCGGCGAGGACTGCATACAACAGTTTATTCTAGTGCTGGGACGGGAGGGAGGGGGACGCTCACTTGCTCCTTATCTGGGCTTGCTCTTGGCAGACCTCAAAATGAGACCATTGTGGGGAGGGGGGCGGGTGACGGCCTGGGCTGGGGCCAGGGGAAGAAGCCGGCCGGCAGCACCCACCGTCAGCGGGGAAAGTGGCCTGGTCTCTCCCCTTTTCTCCCCTTTCCCCGGCTTTGCCGACTCTCTGTCTCCCTGGGTGCCCACCTCCCTCCCCCCCCCGGAGGGCGGGGCTTGGCTGCACCCACGTGCGTTGGAGTTATATGCTCCCAGCCGGCAGGGGAGCCGGAGAGTGGCACCCGGCCGGCGGGCGGCTCAGGCAGTGGAGCAGCACCATGGCCGGCAAGAAAGTCTGCATTGTAGGCTCTGGCAACTGGTAAGCGGCCTGTCAAGGAATACGGGGTGGGGCGGGGGGTTCCCTCCAGTACACAGAAGGCTTTGGGGGGGGACTCGGCGGGCGGGAAAGGCCTCCCCCTCCTGTCCCCCCCTGTTGCTATCTTCTGTGCCTGACAGGACAGACTGTGCCCAGCCCTCCCCTGGCCCTCGGCTTCTCTGGCAGCTGCACCTGTTCGCTGCTGGAAGGAAGCCTCCAGGGCGCTCCCTGGCTGGAAAGCTGCTTGGGTTAGGGGGAGGTGGAGACTGGAAGGCTGGCTCTTCAACCGCTGCAAAGTGTGAGGGAGATGGGTCTCCTTTCTACTGCTAGGTCACTAGAGACACTGTGTCACAAGGGAGGGGGTGAGAAGGCAGGTGGCAAGCAAACCTGGTGGCTGCTGTGATATCCTGAGCTGGAGCACTGTCCCCTCCCTGCCACCGTTCCTCCCCCATGCCCCCATTCCTCTGCTTTCTGTGCTCCCCGTCCTTCCAGGGGCTCAGCCATCGCCAAGATCGTGGGTGGCAATGCAGGCCGGCTGGCACACTTTGACCCACGGGTGACGATGTGGGTGTTTGAGGAAGACGTCGGGGGCAGAAAGCTGACAGAGATCATCAACACACAGCATGAGAATGTCAAATACCTGCCAGGGCACAAGCTGCCCCCCAACGTGGTGAGCCCCAGCATGCCCAAGGAGGGGAGAGGGAAATGGAGGGGTTGCTCCCTGCTGGGAGGGGGCTACTTCACATGCCACCCGGACTTGGGAAGCATCTCAGGAGGGCTGCTCCAGGCACAGGACATCCCTGTGCACAGCCCCGAGCCGCTCCCTGGGCACTTTCTGGGACAGGAGAACCTGAACGGATCCCTTGCAGCTCCACCCCACCCCACGAGCTCCCAGGCAGGGAAGGGAGGGGGAGAGCATGAGGAAGTTGGTCTCCATGGCAACCTAAGACAGGTCCTCTGGCTCCCAGACTTGGGGTCCGGGTAGTGCCTGCCTCGGGCTCTAATCCTGTTACTCATTCACCGGGTTATTAGCAGATGCGGAGGCTGCTCCTTGGACTTGAGGTCTTTGGTCAAATCCATGTGGCTGACTCCCCACCTGGAAAGTGGGAGCGGGCACAGCTGGGAGACTGGCACCCTCCCTTCTCAGCTGGGGGCCCTGAGGAGCAGGGTGATGAAATCTCACTTGGCCTCTTCCTCCTGCCTAAGCCCAGACCTCTTTGGCCTCCCCCACTGTCCCCCAGCCAAGGGCTAGGAGAGCGCTGTGCTGGGATGAGGTTTACGGGAGTCCTCAAGTGTCCAGGACGGCTGGGACTTAGAGGGAATGATGGTTCAGGGGACGGAATAGTGTCTCCTTTCTCCAGGGTCATCCCTTCCCGATTCAACCCCCAATCTGCCCTTCCTTCTCCCCCACCAGCCTCACTCTTTGGCTCCTAGATCTTCTCCCGAATGGGGCTCCACAGGGGCTAGAAGTCTATCATCAGGCCCATGAGCACTGGTCACCCCCACAGGTGGCTGTCCCAGATGTGGTCCAGGCCTCAGCGGATGCTGACATCCTGATCTTCGTGGTGCCACATCAGTTCATCGGCAAGATCTGCGATCAGCTCAAAGGCCACCTGAAGGCAGACGCCATTGGCATATCTCTTATTAAGGTGCCAGGGACACCTTTGTGTGGATGGGGTGCAGCTAACTGTTGTGGGGCTCAGGGTGGGTGAGGTGAGACAAACAGAAAACTGCAGGAGGAAGCCAGTTTTCTGGAGAGAGGAGAGGAGCTGGCTTTGGGGAGGCTTGAGAAACAGACGCGGGGGCTCCTGGGAAGGGGAGGTTGGCTGGCGAGCAGGCAAGAGGTCAGTCCGGAGGCGAAGAGCTTGGGGAGTTTAGGGGTGTATGTGGGATGCTGGGGGGTATGAGAGGCGGGCTGGTTTGAGGCGTGGAGAAGGGAAGGAAGCTGCTTTGGGGAACTCGGGGGTGGGCCGTCGAGGGGATGTGGAGCAGAGACATCGCCTTGCAGCAGCGGGCGGAGGAAGAAGGGTTTTCAGGTGGACTCGCTTTCACAGCAAGCTCTGGCTCACCTGAACGAATCGGGGACCTTTGGGGACGACACTGATGAACAGTGAATCTGGACGGGGCAGGGTTTCTGGGTGGGAAGCCCTCAGCTGGGGATGAAGGGCCCCTGGCCTGAGCTCCATCCTGTGCCCAGGGGGTAGACGAGGGCCCCGACGGGCTGAAGCTCATCTCCGAAGTGATTGCGGAGCGCCTTGGCATCCCCGTGAGCGTGCTGATGGGCGCCAACATTGCCAATGAGGTGGCCGATGAGAAGTTCTGTGAGACAACAATCGGTGAGACCTCCCCCCGCCACCACCTGCATTCATCACGCATGTCCAGTGGCATCCCCTTCCCAAGCTCTGTTCCCAGCCCGCCTCTCATCCCCTCCCCCAGGAATCCCTCATATACCCCTAAACCCACCCACTTAGCCATCTTGTCTTCACAAGGCAGGTGAAGGAAGACGACCCCAGCATCCAGGTGAAGGAGGGTTAGGATCCCCCTATAGGAAGGGCCGTAGGTCCTGCTGAGGGCAGGTGTGGGAAGAAGAGCCAAGAGTCCCCTCTTAGGAGTTCCCGTTGTGGCACAGCGGAAACGAATCCGACTAGGAACCATGAGGTTGTGGGTTCGATCCCTGGCCTCGCTCAGTGGGTTAAGGATCCGGCATTGCCATGCGCTGTGGTGTAGGTCACAGACGTGGCTCAGATCTGGCATGGCTGTGGCTGTGGCCGTGGCCGGCAGCTGTAGCTCCGATTTGACCCCTAGCCTGGGAACCTCCATATACTGCGAGTGCGGCCCTAAAAAGGAAAAAAAAAAAGAAAAAAGAAAGAAAGGAAAAAGAAAGAAACAAAAAGAGTCCCCTCTTAAAGACTCACCCCCTCCCCACTTTAGGCTGCAAGGACCTGGCCCAGGGACAGCTTCTGAAGGAGCTGATGCAGACACCCAACTTCCGCATCACAGTGGTGCAAGAGGTGGACACGGTAGAGATCTGCGGGGCCTTAAAGGTGAGAGGGGCGCAGAGGCAGCTCCGGGGTGGAGGGAAGGTCCTGAAAGAGGGCCCGGCTTAGGTAGCCAGGGCTGCTGGTCCTCCAGGCTCTTGCTCTCGGGCAGTTGTTCCTGTTCCCCACCAGGTCCCGTACATAGGGGGAGAACTGCAGAAGCAAGGCCGGGCTTACAAAGGCCTGCCGGTGACTTAGCGTCACACTGGGCTCCCTTCTTCCTTTGCCCTCTAGCCCTCTCCTGGCTCCAAGGGCCGGTCCAGGTGGGGGAGGGGGATGCCCAGGGGGAGCACCCAGGCTAAGGGGAGATAAGATGTCCAGGACACCCAGACAGACTGATGGCCGGAACTCAGGATCCTGGACAGAGCTCTGGATGGATATCAGAGACACGGAACAGAGAACAATCGTGGATGGAAGAGTGAGCTAGACAGAAGACTGCCTTTCAGGAAAAGTCCTCAAGGGTGGGGTATAGGGCAGGGCTGGGGAGCCAGGAAGCACAAGCTCAGGCTAAGAGAAGGCAGTACAGCAAGTGGAGAAACCAAGAGGTGGGAATAGCTGAGGAACCGACTTACTCAGTGGACATGTGGCGGTTGATGGAAGGAGCTGAGGCAGGTGCCGCGGGCTCCAAGCGGGGCCTGCGGGAGGGGATCCTTTCTCATCTGTGGCTCCACTCCCCAAAGAATATAGTGGCCGTGGGGGCTGGCTTCTGTGACGGGCTGGGCTTTGGCGACAACACCAAGGCGGCGGTGATCCGACTGGGGCTCATGGAGATGATCGCCTTCGCCAAGCTCTTCTGCAGCGGCCCCGTGTCCTCCACCACCTTCTTGGAGAGCTGCGGCGTCGCTGACCTCATCACTACCTGCTACGGAGGGCGGAACCGCAAGGTGGCTGAGGCCTTCGCCCGCACAGGAAAGGTGGGCCCGGGGGGCAGGGGGGGAGAATGGAGATCAGAGGGTGGGCCCCGCAGGTGTCAAGGCAGAGGAACCGAGCTTCAGGCGTCTCTTGGGCACAAATATTAAGATTGTTGTGAACATGGAGTTCCCATCGTGGCTCAGTGGGTTATGAACCCGGCTAGTATCCATGAGGACACAGGTTCGATCCCTGGCCTCGCTCAGTGGGTTAAGGATCCCGTCGGTGTTGCTGTGAGCTGCGGTGTAGGTCACAGACGCAGCTTGGTTCCTGCATTGCTGTGGCTCTGATGTAGGCTGGTAGCTGCAGCTCTGATTTGACCCGTAGCCTGGGAATTTTCACATGCTGCTGGTGCAGCTCTAAAAAGACAGGAAAAGAAAAAAAAAAGGATCGTTGTGAACATTCGTAGCCTTTCTTTCCCCTTAAGACTCACCTCCTGCGGGAGCCCCATCTCACACTGGCCTCTCCCATTTCCCTCCGCCTGTCCTGTTTTCTTCACAGTCCATTGAGCAGCTGGAGAAAGAGATGCTGAACGGGCAGAAGCTGCAGGGGCCCCAGACAGCCCGGGAGCTACACAGCATCCTCCAGCGTAAGGGCCTGGTGGACAAGTAAGTGCCGGTCCAGCCCCACCGATGGAGGGAACCAGAGCCCAAGTGCTGTCCCCGCTCAGCATCTTCCCGAACCCTCCTCAAACTGTGAAGCGGGTGGAGAGGAAAATGTTATCTTATGTTTACAGACAGAGCCTAGAGCTTAGGGAGGGGCTGGTGCGCCCACTGTCCCCCAGCTAGTTCACTGTCTTCGAATTCTTTCCAGTCTGGTGCTCTTCACGCCACGTTGCCCGGCCCCTCTGCGTGGCCTCCCCTCTGTCCTTCCTCCTCGTCCTCTTCTGTGCGGGTGGACAGGAACAGGCTCCTCTGACTGTCCTGCCTCCCTGTCCATCACCCCCAGTCTAAGCCGTCCCCAAGGCCAAACCTTCTGTCCTCTGAATCCTGTCCTGCGTGCTGAGCTATGAGGAAAGGGACAGTTTGCTTCGAGGTGCTCCTTTTCAGGGAGCACAAAGACAGCCGGGATGACTGGCTGCTCAGAGCAGAGCTCTGTCGATCTGAGAAAGAATCCTAGAGTAAGAAAGTATGAAACACACTCAGAAGATCAGCTCACGGTGGGTCAGGGTAGAGCCCACTGGTAAAGGGAGCAGCCTGGGCAGGGGTGTGGGAAGAAGGAAGCCGGCATTTATTGAGCATAAATCCTCAGTCACTTCACTACTTGTTACAGTGGCCTCTTTTTACAGTTGATGATACTGAGGCTCAGAGAGGTTAAGTGGCTTGCCCATAGTTCATGCCAGGAGTCATGCAGGCAAGTTCACTGGGATAGTGAGCAGGGCATTAAAAACCTGACCCCAGGAGTTCCCATTGTGGTGCAGCGGTTAACGAATCTGACTAGGACCCATGAGGTTGCGGGTTCGATCCCTGGCCTCGCTCAGTGGGTTAAGGATCTGGCATTGCCGTGAGCTGTGGTGTAGGTTGCAGACACGGCTCGGATCTGGCGTTGCTCTGGCTCTGGTATAGGCCGGCAGCTACAGCTCCGATTAGACCCCTAGCCTGGGAACCTCTATATGCTGCGGGTACGGCCCTAAAATGTAAAAAAAACCTGACCCTAAAACCCAGGGCTAGGAAATTCAAACCCTCAGTAGCTGGAAATTGAGAGCCAGAGTCGGCCTGAGCTGGAGGGTGGGAGAGGAGGGAGAGGAGGGCTGGGGAAATGCCTGGTGGCCGAGCTGGGCCTGTCCTTCCTCACTCTAGGTTCCCTCTGTTCATGGCTGTGTACAAGATATGCTACGAGAACCACCCAGTGGGTGAGTTCATCTGCTGCCTGCAGAATCATCCAGAACATGTCTGAGCGGTGCTGGGGCCGAGGCCAGGCAGCCTCTTTACACCAGTGGAGACAGGCAGAAGCTTGGGGTGCCTGGCCACCAGGATCTCTGGGACTCCCCACGGAGCAGCCTCTTCTCAGCTTCTCACCGGAGGACAGGAGGCTGGGGGCTAGCTACCTGCCTGGAGATCCTGAAGCACCAAGCAGCCTCTTGCCACCGCATCTCGCCAGAAATGGAGTTGCCTGGTCCCTCTCCGGACGTGGGGAGGGGCAGACTCGCCCAGCGCTGCCCGCTTTGAGTACGTGGGGGGAGTGGGGGAGCAGGGAGGCAAGGCAAGGGCTGTCCACTGCTGCCTCACACAGACCAGGAGTCCTGTCCCCAAGCGCAGTTAATGGCCAAAGAGGCACCTCAGCTGCAAGAGGGATGAGGCCAAGGCTGCTGGGGAGGGGTCCGGGCTTTTCAGCTGACCCAAGCCCCAGGGACCCCTTTGCTCTGACCCCTGCCAGGCCCCACATGGCATCAATGGATTTCAGTGTTTGTTAGCAAAATACAAAGATCTCAAACAACCCGCTTCTAGCTTCTCCTAGCAACATCTGCGTCCTCAGAAACCTCTGGTCATCTTCTTCCCCCTTCCCCCAGCTGCCCTGGCACCAGAGTTGCTGCCATGCTGGCACCTCTGGCTGCTGGGCTTGTCGCCCTCCCCCGGGGACTTCCCGGTACCTAGTTCTTGGCCAGCTCCGCTCCCACCCCCCCATGCGTGACCTTTCCAAGGCCCTCCCGCCTCCGGCCAGCACCCTCTGTGGGAGCAGGAACTTAATCTGCTGACAGAGCTACACCTTTTCATAGCAGGCTCAGCTCACTCTGCTCCCTGTGACCTTTGTATCTGCGCTGCTGTCCACTGCTCCCTTCTCAGGAGCTCCAGTGGGGGGAGGCGTCAGTTGGGTCCCTCCTGCTGCTATCTCCCCAGGACATCTCGGACCCACCTCTGACCTCTTCCCAAACCCTGCACCCTAATTCTCAGCTGCCCCCAGAGCACCAGGGCAGCGAGCCAGCTTCGGTATCTGGAGGCCAAGGAACCAGAGAGTGGGTAAGGGAGGGTGATGAGGTCCCCACGTGGGTGTCCTAACAGTCCAAAGCCAGCTCTCCTTTGTCACCTGAAGGCCTTCTTTTGAGGTATTGACTTCAGCACCTCAGGAGCTGGGAAGCTCATGGAGGAGGGAAAAAAAATTCAAACCATTCTACCTCCTGGTGTGAGGGGAAAAAGGGAAGGGGAGGAGGGAGTGGGGTGTGCTTTGCACTGGCCTTGCTCCAGGATGGAATGGCAGCAGGGGAATGTCACAAGTCAGCAGCCTGGGCCCCTGGCTATGAATAGCGACCAAGGGCTTCTGTCCCATCCAGCAGAGGGTCTCAGCTTCCTGTGTGGCAGCATCTGGCACACTGTGACTCTGGCCAGCACTGTGTTAACCCTCCCTAAGTCCCTGAGAAACCAGGCAGGCAGGCTTCTCTCGGCCCCTAGCCCGTGAGAAATCAGTCTTACCAATGAAGGGCAAAGCTGCCTGGGGGGCACAGTCACCCCAGATCTGGCTGGGCTCGAGTCTGGGCACTGACTGGATCTAGAGCTGCCTCCCCAAGAGGTCAAAGTCAGAACGGAAAGACAGCTCCCTTCCCTAGGAAGCTGAAGCTGCGGCCCTTTTAGATAGTCAAAAACCTCTGCCTGCTTTTGCTCACTCCACAGTTAACTGAATCTGAGGCCTTCAAATCAGGCCTACTTGTCTACCCAATAAAGTGTTTTCTTCCAGAAACAAGTTGGGGAAGGGCGCTTGAGTGCATGCGCCAGTGCATATCACGGCATGAATATGTTTTCACTCATACGTAGGAAAAATGAAAAAGGGAAAGCAATCTGTCTTCCATCTTCCAAGCCACTCCCAGCAGGCCCTCCCCCCCCCATTCCCCCAAACGGCACTCCTTCCCAACCCCTTCCTGTCACCTCTTTGGTGTTTAACCAGCCGCTTGCAAGCGAGGAGGTCACAAACGGGTGAACTTTATGGAGATTCGACCCTCGCGCCCACTTCGTGGCCATGGCCAAAGCTGCCATAAACCTCGGCGGGTCCAGGCCTCGCGCTGCGGGTCGCACTCCTACATGGGCTCTGCTGAAGCCCGGCCACGGAGAAAAGGGCAGCTCCAGGCTCCAGGGGGCGTACAGCCCTCCAGAGGGCTGACGCCGAGATAACCTACCTAGCCACCGGAGACGTCACCGCGCCGTAGGCTGGGGATTGGCTGGCTCTCTCTGAGACGGAGAGAAAGATGGTTTTTTCTGTCGTGACTAAGTATCCTAAAAGTTCCAGTTCCAGAGCTTGGATCCGTGGAGAACGACTACAACCCCCAGAAATCAACTGGCCTCTCTGAGAGGAAGTCTCGTCTGAGGATGCGTAGTAAAGGCGGCTGACCCGGAAGCCGGAAGTTCAAAGGGGGCAGTGAGCCGGAGTTGCGGCAGGTGGCGGCTACAGCCTCGGTGGGCGGGGTTATGCTGCGTCGGACGCTTAGAGGGTAAGTGGGTCGCTTGGGAGGGAGAAAGGTGACGCTCTGCACCAATAGCACGTCAGCGTTCAGGGTGGTTTCTGGGCGACTACCCTCGCTTGTCTGGTCGTGGGTGCAGCTTCCGCCTGCGTTGGGAGGTCGTGCAGGCCGGGGAGCTCGTTGAACCCAGAGGGAACGGCAGCATCCAGGTACGCCGTCCGCCAGACCCGAGTGGGGGCCGCCTGTCTGCGTAGGCGCGCCCGCTCGGGCCGGTCTTTGCTTACCGCATCCCCGCGCGCAGTCTTCGGGCTTCCTTCCATACCCTGCGCGGCGGACCGCGCCGCTTCCACCCGCTCCTGTCAGACCTTGACTCCGACCGTGCGTCTCAGCCCTCTGTGCTCCGACTCTGACTGCCGTAGCTCTGACCCTTTCTCGTCTCGCAGAGCGCTGCGCCCTGAAATGGAGCTTTCCCAGGCACGCTTCGTGCGTATCGATTATCTGGCTCCACTCCTTTGCGGCTTTCTCTTCCTGGGGTGTTCTCCCCGTCCCTCCTCTACTGGTGTAAATCTTGCCCCTCCCTCCAATGACAGGTGCCCTCGGCCCCCACTTTTCTCTAACTTTTCTTGAGCCCACACCTTGTCTCAGAACTTTCAGCGTGCCTCTTTTCTGGTCACCGCCGTCTTCTACTTTGTCTAACAGAGTTTGGGATGCAGAGCGTATCCCCATCAGATCATAAGCTCCTTTGAGACGGAAGCCATGTTCTCTGCGGCTTTCATAGCACGAATAAAAGGTAGACAGCTAAGTGAGTAAATCCAAGCGAAAGTGGCTGGACCCATTTGAGGAAATGACTTTTCCAGAGGAGAAGCTTGAGCCTTGAGGGCACAATATATTTAGGAGGAAGAAGAGAGAAGAGCCGCATAATCTTTGCACATTGCACCCCTGTGACATTTCCACAATGGTTGTTTTCTTTTTCCTGTTTTTCTGAAACCTTCACTTCAACCCCGTAACAGACCCAGCCTTGAGCTTTATTAAGAAAATGGATACCCTTCAGGTGACAGTGTTCTCCTGCTGACCTCAAGTTTTCTTCGTTTCCAAAGCTAATCTTTATACCTGGGCTTCTAATTTCATCTTTTCCTGGGCCATCCTGGATCTTGTTCCATCCCACCTACATCACTTTTATCCTCAGTTTAGCCACCAGCTTCTTTCCCTCTAAAACATATTCAAATCTCCTTATCAGTAAGCAAGGCAACTAGAATTTACTTGACTTTTATTACCTTCTCAAGCGGCTGCTCTGTCACTCCCATTCCCTTAACCAGGAAGTCACAAGAGTATTGATTCAAATCTTCGGGGTGAGGGAAGGGGTTATGATCTTTAGAATCATCTGTTTCTCTCTGTCCTAGAAAATTGTATAGACACATGAACCTTGGAGGATGGGATTCATGGGCCTCTGGGGCCCTGGTTAAGAATCTGTGCTTTCAACTTAATGGCTGCTTCCAGTTTGGTGCATTAAATTGACTTCTGTCCTAGGTTTACCTGCGACCCAGTCACCTATTTCCATCCAGTGATTCTGTCAGATTATTTTTTATGGCCCCTTAACTCTGCAGCAGTGTTTCTGTTTTCTTTCTGGTCCAGTACACCCAAAAGATATAGCAGTGATTTTCTTTTTATTATTATTATTATTAATTTTTATTTTTTTTACATTATACCCAGCTGTACAGCGTGGTGACAGGGTTACACATCACAAGTGGTTAGACGTAGATAGCAGTGATTTTCAACCGCTGTTGTAGTTAAATGAAAAAGCACCCCAGATGTTTCTGGAATTTCCTACCTGTATTCTTTCCCCAATTTTTTTTTTTTTTTTAGGGCCACACCTGCAGCATATGGAAGTTCCCGGGCTAGGGGTCAAATCCAGAGCTACAGCTGCTGGCCTACCCCACAGCCACAGCAACGTGGGATCTAAGCCGCGTCTGTGACCTACACCACAGCTCACAGCAACACTGGATCTTTAACCCACTGAGCGAGGTCAGGGATGGAACCAGCAACTTTATGGTTCCTAGTCGGATTCGTTTCTGCTGCACCACGACAGGAACTCCCTCCGTAATTGTTTTCCTTCTTCAAACCGGCGTTCCCTTGGCTTCTCTGGTTTTATCCTCAGTTTTGGTGTCACTTGTTGTTTCTACCTGCATCCGTGGCCTAGCCTTGCTCCCAAGAGCTGTTCCACATTTGCATATCCATCTGCCTGATAAACATCATCACGTGAATATTGTATCGAGCATCTTTTTTTTTTTTTTGGCCACCCCATGGCATATGGAATTCTGGGCCAGGGATGAGATCAGATCAGATCCGAGCTACAGTTACTGCCCACGCTGCAGCTGTAGCAGTGCTGCATTCTATAACCCACTGTGCCTAGGTGGGGATCAGACCTGTGTCCTGGTGTCCTTGTGCTGCCAAGATGCCCCAGTCCCCTTGTACCACAGCGGGAACACCTTTATTGAGCATTTAAATTTTTTTTCTTTTTTGGCCACCCTGTGGCATATGGAATTCCCAGGCCAGGGATCAGATCCAGGACACAGTCCCCACCTAAGCTGCAGGTGCAGCAACACCGCCACCTAAGCCGCAGATGTGGCAACACTGAATACTTAACCCAGTGTGCTGGGCCAGGGATCAAACCTGCATTCCAGTGCTCCCAAGATGACAGTGATCCTGTTGCTCATCAGTGGGAACTCCTTGAGCATCTTGATTTTAGCATGTCTAGTTCATAATCTTCTTGACTGAGACACTGCCATCACCGTCCTCATACAGACATAGTAACACACACCTGTTTCTTTATTTTGTTAACACTATCTCACTTCTTAGAGTTTCCTAATTTGTTAACTTAGAGGTATTTTTCAGCTTTGCCCAAGGTTTTTTCATTTAATAAACCTTGTTCTACTTCCAGAATAATTTCTGCATCTGTCTTCTTTTCTACTGCTCTGCCTTAGCTCAAGGTCTGTGAAGAGTTTTTGTTAATTTGAGAATAAGAAAATAGGATAGATCTCAGGTTAGACAAGAGGGAGTTCCCATCGTGGTGCAGCGGAAATGAGTCTGACCAGTATCCGTGAGGATGCGGGTTCAGTCCCTGGCCTTGCTCAGTGGGTTGAGGATCCGGCATTGCCGTGAGCTGTGGTGTAGGCTGCAGACGCAGCTCGGATCCCGAGTTACTGTGGCTGTGGTGTAGGCTGGCAGCTGTAGCTCTGATTCAACCCCTATCCTGGGAACTTCCATATGCCACTGATGCGGCCCTAAAAAAGCAAAATAAATAAATAAATTTAAACAAGAGGAGGAAGTAAAGTTCTAGAAAAAATGCATCTGTTAGTAGATCTTCTGTCACTCCTAGGCAAGATGTACCATCCTGTTTCCAGCCCTGAGAAAAGGTGGTCCCGTAACTGGTTAGCATCTGCCCAGTGTCACGTGGGCTGGGAGGAGAAAGGATAAGTGGGAGGGCAGATGAAGGCATCAGGTATCTTTGCTGGCAGCCTGTTTATTGCCTTAGTGTCCTGCTCTGATTGTATTGTGTTTTCTTAGTGTCTCCTATCATTCTTTCAGATCTCAGATAACCTGAATAGAACTCTGTCTTATCTTCACCCTGTGCCATTTGGTTTCCTTCCTCTGACGGCATTTATTGTCACTTTCACAGCCACTTGTGTGGGATCTGCCCTTAAGGGCTGGCTCAAAGGCAGTGTTCAGCCCATGGGACACAGGGCCGCACCTGTGGCATATGGAGGTTCCCAGGTTAGGGGTCTAATCGAGCTACAGTTGCTGGCCTACACCACAGGCACACCAGATCCGAGCTGAGTCTGCGACCTACACCACAGCTCATGGCAATGCTGGATCCTTAATGAGTGAGGCCAGGGATCGAACCTGCAACCTCATGGTTCCTAGTCAGATTTGTTTCTGCTGCACGACGATGGGAACTCCAGCCCATGGGACTCAAATGAGGAGCACTTAAATGTCTCACTCTACTCCTGACTTCCACCCCTCAATCCTGAGCTTTTCTTCTTTCATAATTCTGACTTTTAAGAAACCTATTCTAACTTCAGTCAGTCTTTTAATTTTTAATTCCTTCATTAGAGGGGAGCCTAAGAATACAACCATAGTTCCAAATTCAGGAACATTTTGTTTAAAATGAGAGATTCTCATTCTAAACTTTCTCTTTCTCGTGTTCCTTAGGTTGTAACAGTTAAATTAGAAGTAATTTATCTCCAAGGGGGAGGGAGTAAAGGGTGGGAGGGACTGAGGATTTGGGGTTAGTAGATGCAAACTATTAGAGTAGAATGGATAAGCAATGGGGTCCTACTGTACAGCACAGGGAACTATATCCAGTCTCTTGGGATAGATCATGATGGAAGACAATATAAGAAAAGGAATATGACTGGGTCACTTTGCTGTACAGCAGTAATTAATTAATGGCTGAAACGAAAAGAAGGAATTTATCTAACACAAATGTGAGTTAACAGCTTGCAAGGGACTGGGTTTCTTTTTGGCCTTTGGGATAGGTTCTTGGTGTTATGTTTGGAACTTAGAATTAATGCTGTAGAAGCTTATGTCTAATTGAAATAATATAAACATATTGTTGGCACTATTTCAAGTATATTATGACTTAAACAGATGCTTGAAGACTAACCTGGGAACCTAAGCACCATGAATAAGATTGTTTTATGGGAGAACAAATTGGATATTGCCTAGAGGGCTCCCATTTCATCATCCTAGAGAGAATAATTCACTGCTGTTTAATCCCTGGCTACTTCCATTAATTCCCTATTAGCCAGAGAAACTATATGTGCCTCAAGTAACGTACCAGTTAAGAACATTTCTGGGTGGTCTGTACCGTCACTTCTTTGCAGAAACCTGGAGGGCCAGGTGTTAGCTGTGATGTGATTCAGATTCACCTGGTTCCAGCTGGGTTTCTGTATCTTTTTTTCTTTTTTTTGCTCTTTTTGCCTTTTTTATCTAGAGCCGCACCCACGGCATATGGAGGTTCCCAGGCTAGGGGTCTAACAGGAGCTGTAGCCACCAGCCTTCGCCACAGCAACGCGGGATCCGAGCCGCGTCTGCGACCTACACCACAGCTCACGGCAACACAGGATCCTTAACCCACTGAGCAAGGCCAGGGATCAAACCCGCAACCTCATGGTTCTTAGTCGGATTCGTTAACCACTGAGCCACAAAGGGAACTCCCGGGTTTCTGTATGCGGAAATGATTTGCCCTTGTGAATCTTAGAGTTCCCAAGCAGTATCGTCCCTGTATGGAGGGGCCATTCAGAATAGAGTGCAGCAGACTAAGCAGGGTGTAGGAGTTATGGAACAGCCTTAAACAGGGACGTGGGCTGGCAGATGAGGCCGTATCCTTGGGTCTAAGTCCAGTCTGTCTTTGTAGGGGACATCATGCCAACTGCCAAGCAACTGGCTGACATTGGCTACAAGACCTTCTCCACCTCCATGATGCTCCTCACCGTGTACGGGGGCTACCTCTGCAGTGTCCGGGCCTACCACTATTTCCAGCGGCGCAGCTCCCGGCGCCAGGCTGCGGAAGAGCAGAAGACCTCGGGAGTCCCCTAGAAGCAGGGGGCTTTTTTTCTTGAGCAGAGAGGCCTGAGGCATGCTATGGAAAGATCTCACCTGCAGTCATTTCCAAGTCAAGAGGACCAGGGCCTTAATGGTTTTTGAACTCTGCTGGGAGAAAGTGCCCATGTTTTTCTCCGGTGCCGCCAGTTTGCAGAGGCTATCAAGTCACAACAGGAATGGGAGGGTGAGGCACACCTACAAACATTAAATATTTTGTCCTGTCTGTGTGTGTTTTTGTTTACTTAAATAGGGTATGGACCACAGAGGTGGGGCCTTGACTCCAGTTTTCTAGTCACAGGCCAAACTTCCATATTTTGAACTCTTAGCACCCATAAAGTGGGGGATTTACAGTTTTAGGAATAGTAATCTCAACTTTCAGGATCTCAGAGAAAAGACTATCCCTGCATCTGCGTAAATCCCCTGAAAAGACTCTAAAGCTCAAAGCTCTTGGAGTTCCCTCATGGCTCAGAGGGTTAAGGATCTGGCATTGTCACTGCTGTGGCTGTGGTTACAGCTGTGGCATGGGTTCAGTTACTGGCCTAGATTCTGCATGCCACGGGTGAGCCCCCCCCCCCAAAAAAAAGCCCAAAACCAAAAAACCAGAGTTCTTTTTTGGTCAGTGACCATTCCTGGACCACTACTGTGTCCAGGTGACGGGGTACTCTGGCCAGCGCAGCCACATGTGCACCTCCCGTCAAGGAGGAAGAGGCCGCCTTGTTTAACAGCTGCATCAAAGAGCGCAGAGTAGAGGATCTCTTACATCTCTATCTTCCAGGTTGACCTTTTGAGCTTCAGATATATCCAACTGCTTGTTATATCCACTCGAATCCTATAGTCCTAACTTGACATGTCTACAACTAACAGCATCCTTTCACATCTTCAGGACCTAGTTGTGTTCTTTTTCCCTTATTTTAGTTAACGGCACCATCATCCAAGTCAGGAATATGGGAGTCATACTATTTCCTGTACCCTAATCCTAACCAGTTTTTACCATTTAAACATCCATTCAGTCTGTTCTATCCTAGTCTTTTCTTACTTATACTTTTGCAGAAGGCTTTTAGGGATCTTAGTTCCAGTCTTGACCTCATCAGATTTATTTGCCCCTTTGCTTATCAGAGACATCTATTTGGAACAAATTTGATGATGGCATTCTGTCTCAGATCTCCTCTGAAGCTCAACCACAGATAAAAAGACAATAAGAATCCCTGGCCTATCTCAGCAGAAATTAATCTAACATCCATGAGGACACAGGTTCAATACCTGGCCTCGCTCAGTGGGTTAAGGATCTGGCATTGCCGTGAGCTGGGGTGTAGGTCGCAGATGCGGCTCAGATCCTGAGTTGCTGTGGCTGTGGTGTAGGCCAGCAGCTACAGCTCCGATTCAACCCCTAGCCTGGGAACCTCCATATGCCACAGGCGCGGCCCAGACCAAAAAAAAAAAAAAAAAAAAAAAAGAATTCCGGGCCTATAGGATCAAGTCCAAAAGTCCAAACTCCTTAGTGTGCTGAATGAGGTCTTTAAGACTTGACCTACCTTATGTTTTCATTTCCTCCTTTGCCTTCTGGTAACATCAAACCATCTGTGTTGTTGTGCGCTGTTTCTTGTCTCCATGCCTGTTCACGCTTTCTCTCTAAACGGGATGTCCCCTCTATCCCCCGCTCCTCTTTTTCCAAAAAGGTTTCTCTGACCCTTTACCCTCTTGTGCTGGACCAAGTGTCTATAGATTACACTACTTTTTCTCTAAAAAAGTCTTCAAAAGCACAAGTAGCTAAAACAAATTTGAAAAGGAACAAAGAAGATGAGTTGGCATTACCAGATATTAAGACACAGTAGAAAGCTGACAGTAATCTAAACGTGCTATTAGTGAAGGAGCAGACAGATAGATCGACGGCATGGGATAATAAACTCAGACCAACGTACATGTGAGAAACTGAATATTACAGACAACATATCACAAACCTATACTCCATGCTGTTATGGATACATATAGGATTGTAAAAGTATAAAAAGTGGATTGAAAGTATATACCACCTTCACCACAGCAGGCACTACACTGGGGATGAGGTGAGGCAGAACAGGGCGGAGGGTGAAGGGGGTCTTCAATGAAAGCTGTTTCCTCTACTCGCAACACACTTCGAACACCAAATATTTTTCCCACACCAAACAATTCTCCAACTCTCCAGCTACCAACTATGTCCTACGATTCAATCCTGCCACTGCTCTGGAGTTAGTGCAGACTCCACAGGCGAGGGCTTATCCCCTACTTCGGATGCTGTTCACAAGCAGGGGGTCCCCGGTTTACCCACGCTTTTGCCTGACGGCTCTGTTCCCACGACCTCCTCCTTAGGTTTGACAATTTGCTGTAATTGCTCATAGAACTGAACTCAGGAAAACACTTTGCTTATTATGACTAGTTTATTATAAAGGACACCACTCAGGAGCAGCCAAATGGAAGAGGTGCACAGGGCACATCACCCTGTCAGCACCAGAGGCTCTCGGAACCCCATTGTTTAGGATTTTTATGGAGGTTCCATTACATAAATGATCAAGTCATTGTCTGCTGATGAGTAACGTAATGCTCAGTCCCTCTCCCCTCTCAGGAGGTCCAGGGAGTGGGGCTGAAAATTTCAGCCCTCTGATCTGCCTTGGTCTGGTTCCTCTGGCAACGAGCTCCCATCCTGAAACTATCTAGGGGCCCACCTAGAGTAACCTCATTGGCAAATAAAAAGACACTCTGGAGAGTGTTACTCTGGATATTCCCAAGGATCTTAGAAGCTTTGTGCCAAGAATTTGGAACTAAGACCAAATATGTATTTATTATATCACAGTGGCACGTCTCTGAATTTTTATTTCTTTTCCAAATAAGATTTGAAGACAAAATGCTAGCGGTATTAACTCTGGGTATTAATATATAAGCGTATATATTTATGTTTTTCTCCTTTTTTTCCCAATTTCTCAAAAGTTGAGGGGAGAAAAATACTTCTGATGGCTTCCTATTCTTTAGAATAGTGGTTCTTAGCAGAAGTGGGATTCCCTGCTCAGTAGAGATGAAAGTGTTTTGACTGTTACAATGACTGGGAAGCATCCCTGGAATTTGGTAGGTTGAGGCCAAGGATGCTAGCCTTCTTGCAATGCCTGAGATAATCTTGCACAACAAACTGTCCCAAGTCCTGCACAACTATCAAATGTCCCCATAAATATTTAAGTGAAAAACAATTTATAATTACCTGAGCCTATAACCTTACTCTTTTACCTATAAACACAAAGTATGTTTTGCAGTTTTTAGTGTACCGAATTCTCTAGGCATGCAACTACTGTATAAATGGAGGGAAGACTGTACAGCAGTTTGTTTTATTTGGAACTTCTCTTCACCATTTCAAAAAAGCCACACCATTCCTCCTGCACCATTGGTGGGGAATGTAAATCGATACAGCCACTGTGGAAAACAATATGGAGATTCCTCAAAAAATTAAAACTAGAGTTGCCATATGATCCACTAATCTGACTGCTGGGCATATATTCAGACAAAACTATAATTCAAAAAGATGCATGCACACACCCTATGTTCACAGCAGCATTATTCACAATAGCCAAGACATGGAAACAACCTAAATGTCCATGGACAGGGGATTGGATAAAGAAGATGTGATACATGGTTTACTCAGCTATGAGGAAGAATGAAATAATGCCTATTTGTAGCAACCTGGAACAACAGAGGTTATGATACTAAGCGAAGTCAGAAAGAGGAAAGACAAATACCATATGATATCACTTATATGTGCCAATTCCTTGAAAGAAATCAGTGTCTCTTGCTCTTACTCTCATTCTCTCTCTAACGTATTGGTTCTATTTCTCTGGAGAACTCTAATAGAACAGATAGTATGTAATATGCCAGTATGTATCTGTCCAGTCTTATTTCCTGTCTAGGTTCAGTCTTCTACTTCATCTCCACGAGGAGCGCCTACTGTCATTTCAAATACAGCTTGTCAAAACCTAAATTCAAGCATGAATGCATTAGTACTACAATTATATTAGTACTTATTAGTATTAATGAATTTATTAGTATTACTATTAGCATTAGTATTTACTAAGACTGAACTGTATTTAATAAAGAAGAAACTTATTTGCTATCAAATTAAAATGGAGAATAAGTTAATCAGTTATAACACTCAATATCAATGGACTGAATTCTCCCATTAAAAGACAAAATCTGGAGTTCCCTGGAGGCCTAGCAGTTAAAGATTTGGCTTTGTGACTGCTGTGGCGCAGGTTCAATCCCTGGCCTGGAAACTTTTTTTTTTTTTTTAGGGCTGCCTGTGTGGCATATGATAGTTCCCAGGCTAAGGGTCGAATCCGAGCTGCAGCTGCTGGCCTACAGCACAGCCACAGCAACATCAGATCCAAGCCGCATCTGCGACCTACATGACAGCTCACGGCAACGCCAGATCCCTAACCCACTGAAGGAGGCCAGGGATCGAACCCACTTCCTCATGGATACTAGTCAGGTTCGTTACTGCTAAGCTACAACAGGAACTTCAAGGCCTGGGAACTTCTGCATGCTGCGGGTGCAGCCAAAAAGGAAATAAAAGACGAAATCTAACAGATGGGGCTAAAAAAGCAAATCCAAATTATTAAGAGAAATTGAAAATTGATGGACAAGACATACCAGACATGCAAATAAATGTAAAGCAAGAGTGATAATATTAAAAAAAAGTTGAACATTAAGTGAAATAAAGAGATCATCTGGTAGGGAATTTCCTTTGTGGCTCAGTGGTTAACGAATCCGACTAAGAACCATGAGGTTGCGGATTTGATCCCTGGCATCGCTAAGTGGGTTAAGGATCCGGCGTTGCTGTGAGCTGTGGTGTAGGTTGCAGACATGGCTCGGATCCCGCGTTGCTGTGGCTGTGGGGTAGCCCAGCAGCTACAGCTCCTGTTAGACCCCTAGCCTGGGAACCTCCATATGCCACGAGTGCAGCCCTAGAAAAGGCAAAAATATTAAAAAAAGAAAAGAGATCATCTGGTAATATAAAAAGCCCTGAATTATGAAGAAGGAATGGTTATCATAAACTTATTTGTAATAAATAACAAATGACTAAAGCAAAAATTCTTAGGAATGCAAGGAGAACAGGATAAAAATACAATTATGGTGAGGTCTTTATCATACTTTGTTCAGAACTGAACAGCACTAGAGTAAAAACGGACTGAGAAGAAATGAATGATACAAACAATAAACCTGATACACACACAAACACACACACGTGTATATATAGAACAATTTTTTGTGAATATCTATAGACCACTTTCATTGACTGTTCCAGAAAAAAATTGTTTTTTGACCACGCCTACAGTCTGTAGAAATTCCCAGGCCAGGAACTGAATCGGGAATTGAATCAAGCCGCTGCAGTGCCAGTGCCAGATCCTTAACCCACTGTGCCACAAGGGAACTCCTCCCCCAATTTTTTAAAACATTTAAAAGTAGGAATTTTACAGACTGCATTCTCTGATTATATCCAGGAAAACCATAAAAACTACTTGGTAGTAGTACTTCATTGCAGCCACTTGGTACCAGTACCACACTGTCTGGATTGCTGTAGCTTTGTAATATTGCCTGAAATCTGGGAGAATTATGCCTCCTGCTTGGTTTTTTTTTTTTTTTTGTCTTTTTGCCTTTTTATGTAGAGCCGCACCCGCAGCATATGGAGGTTCCCAGGCTAGGGGTCTAATCAGAGCTGTAGCTGCCGGCCTTCGCCACAGCCACAGCAACGCGGGATCCGAGCCGCGTCTGCAACCTTCACCACAGCTCATGGCAATGCCAGATACTTAACCCACTGAGCAAGGCCAGGGATCGAACCTCATGGTTCTTAGTCGGATTCATTAACCACTGAGCCACGAAGGGAACTCCTTGGTTTTTGTTCCTTAGGATTGCTTTGTCAATTCTGGGTCTCTATGGATCATTCCAACTACCTGGAAATGAAATATTCATGGGCAACTCTCAAATCAAAGAGAAAAGCCAAAATTAAAATGTCTTTCTTTGAAACAATAAAACAAAATATTTCATACAAAACTGCAGTACACAGCCCAAGGTGGTACGCCTTTAAATGTAGGCCTTTAAATGACTTCCCAAGGAAAAAAAAAGGTATTGGGCTTTTTATAGAGATGAGAACCACTCACTACTGGGTCAGGTCAGAATTCCTATCATGATATTTAAGACCTCTCCTGTATTCCAGAGCAACCACCCCTTTCATAGCACTTTTTTTTCTTTTTCTTTTTAGGGCCATACCCATAGCACACAGAATATTAGCCATAAAAAGAATGGAAAATAGCCATTTGCAACAATATGGATGGACTTGGAGGGTACTATGCTTAGTGAAATAAGTCAGACAGAGAAAGACAAATACTGTATGCTATCGTTTATATGTGGAACCTAAAGGATAAAACAAGCTAGTGATTATTAAAAAAAAAAAGAAGAAAGAAACAGAACAACTAATGGTTACCAGTGTGAAGAGGGAATTGGGGAGGGGCAAAATAGGGGCAGAGGATTAAGAGCTACAAATTACCATGTATACTTATTTTTAAAAAGATGATACAATGTGATAAACAACTATTATAAATTATTCTTGGCAAGGTGGAAGAAAACTTGCAGGTGGAGCTGGGCCATTAAAGATGAGTAAAGCTTTGCCAGGAAAACAGGAATAGGAAGATCTGTTTAGAAGAGCTGAGTATATGAAAGATACTTTGGCTAAATGCAGACTGAAATAAACTGAGACATTCATCTTGAAATTGTTGATAAAGCTGTGGGGGCTTTTTTGTTTTTTTCTTGTTTTTTTTTCTTTTTCTTTTGGCTGCTCCCAAAAGAAATTCCCAGGCCAGGAATGAAACCTGTGCCACAGCAGCAACTTGAGCCACTGCAGTGAAAAACACCAGATCCTTAACCCACTGTGCCACAAGGAACTCCTGTTTTTTGTTTTTTGTTTTTCCCTTCAGTGCATAGCTGAGCTTCCAAGAAGGGGACACAAAAGATGCAAAGGAATTGAAAACTAGAGTAGAAGGCAAAATAGCTGATAAAGTTATTGGAGGGATAAGGAGAACATAACCTAAGGACTTGGATTTTAATGCTGACAAGAGACGAGACTGTGGCCCCATGCAGGAAGCTGGAACTGAGACCTCCAGTTAAAGCTGGGACCTGGAAAGAACAGCCTTAGTGAAAGGGAGTAAGCTATAAAAAAAACCTCACCCAGTTAGCAAAAGGAGAAAGCAAGGGAGTTTGAATGTTTAGGCTTATGGGGTCAGGATGCTCTTGACAATTTTCTCAAATTCTGGGCCCATACTTTATGTGAATTTGAGAACCTGAATGTATACTTCCTGTGTGGTCTGGGAAATGTCACAGTCTTCAACCCCATCCCCAGGTAAGAACTTGCAGCAGTTCCCTTGTGGCTCAGTGGGTAAGGATGCTATATTGACATTGCTGTGGCTCTGGTTACAGAGGTGGCAAAACTTTGATCCCTGGCCCAGGAATGTCTATATGCTGCTGGGACTGCTCTGGGAAGACCTGTACGTGATGATACAGACAACATGGGATTCTTACACCACCACTATCACCAAAAAAAGCTCCAAAAGATTATCTCAAACCTGCAGCACATAAAACTAACAAAATACTAGTATCCAGAGTATGTATATTTAAAGAAATGACAGACAACTCAATAGCAAGAAGTTAGGAGGGTGAGGTGGGCAAGGAACAAAGTATAAGGACAAAAGATTCCTAGAGGGTGAATATGCCAATGGATAATCAATAAAAATGTGACCAACCTTACTGGAAATCAATTATGTAAATTAAAATGAATAGAGACCAGGCAGTTCCTGTTGTGACTCAGCGGAAACTAATCCAACCAAGAACCATGAGGTTGCAGGTTCGATCCCTGGCCTCACTCAGTGGGTTAAGGATTCGGCATTGCTGTGAGCTGTAGTGTAGTTTGCAGACGTGGCTGGGATCTGGTGTTGCTGCAGCTGTGGTGTAGGCTGGCAGCTGCAGCTCCAGGTGGACCCCTAGCTTAGGAATTTCCATATGCCGCAGGTGCAGCCATAAAAAAAGCAAAAAAAAAAAGAAAGAAAAAAGAAACTATTTCACACTAACAGAATGACGAAATGTTGCTGATGAGAGTATAACTGACAGAATCACTTAAGAAAAGCAACTTAATAATAACTAGTAAATATAAATATTAGTAATTTGTCTTTTGTAGAAACTAGTAGTACATGGGCATAAGAAAACATACAAGGATACTCACTGTATTACTATTTATAAGAGGGAAAAAGTAGAAGCAACTCTGATCTTTCACTAGAAGAATGGAATAAATCGATTTACTCATGTAATTGGAATATTATACAGAAATTTAAATGAGCTAAGTGTTCCTGTTAACCCAGTAGGATACATATATTAGTCTGAACCAGTAGGATGCACATATATTCATACATAAATTTTTAAGATTTATTATAAGGAAGTGGTTCATATGGTTATGGAGGCTGAGAAATCCCAGGGTCTGCAGTGTCGTCACCATTCCTTCATCAAGAGGTAGAGTCTGCCTCACCACTCCTTTGTATCTCAGTGGTCTCCGTGACTACTTTGATCAATAGGATATGGCAGAAGAAATGTGGGCCAGTTCAAGTCACCCTTCTTAAACGGCTGAAGACTTCTGTTGACTACAACATGGAATGCAACCACCCGTGTAAAGCCCAAGACATGGAGGTACGTTAGCTGACAGCCCCAACAGGGTTCCTAGGGAACAGCCAGCACTAATTTCTAGCCAGGCTAGTAAATCGTCTTTGCCACCCAGCCCAGTTGACTCTTTAAGCAACTCTATTCCCAGCTGCCACCTAACTACAACCACATGCTCTGTCTCCGCCGAGCTCATTCAACCAACCAAACCATGTTCTTTTAAGTCAGTATTTTTAGGTGGTTATTTACATAACAATCAGAACAGTCATTTATGGAGTGGGGATAATAATCCCTACTTTTACAGAAATGTTTCGAAATTACTCTTTGATGTTCTGAAACCATCTCCCAAGCAGTTAAGCATTATACAAATGTTATTTTTTCAATGAATAATAAAGTTAAAACTTACACACACACACACATATACATATTTTGTCTTTTGTTTTTCTAGGGCCGCACTCGCAGTATATGGAGGTTCCCAGGCTAGGGGTCAAATCAGAGCTATAGCTGCAGACCTACGCCACGCCACTCGGAATCCAAGCTGCATCTGTGATCTACACCACAGCTCACAGCAACACCGGATCCTTAACCCACCGAGCAAGGCCAGGGATCAAACCCACGTCCTCATGAATACTAGTTGGGCTCGTTAACCACTGAGCCATGATGGGGGCTCCAAAACTCTCTTATATTCAACAGAGGAGAGGCAATGCTTTGTTCCTCTCACAAATATTCCTGGCTCTTGGTAGGGATGATGTGAGTCTGTGTCTAAGCTGCTGTCCACTGATTTAGGTCCTTCCTCTCAGGCATGAAAACTTCCCAGGCCGTCTATAAAATGGGCCTCGTGACAGTCTTGCCCAGCTGACACTATTATCTTCCGGCTCTTATTCAAACAACCCTTTCTCTCATCTCCCATTCCAACCATGTGCATGTAGATCCTGCTCAGAACAAGACCCTGTCCCTGTAACTGACCCTAATCTCAATTCACTCATCCAAGGCAAACTCTAGCCAGTCTATGCCTTTGCCTAAAGGTTTCTTCAACAACTATTCTTCCTCATATTTGGAAAGTGTTACAGTATAGTGGTTACAAACAGAGACTCTGAGTTTGATTTTTAATATCTGTTTAAATTTAAGCAAATTAACCTATTTTGTTTCTTCTATAAAGTGCTTAATACAGTACCTGGCATGTAATAGAGAACCATGTGTTAGCTATTATTACTTTAATTATTATACCACTCGGTTGCATCTTTTGTCAGATTAACTTGGCCAACTAATCCAGATCGTGTTTACAAAGCAATTGTTCAAATTTCAAAAGGCAAAACGCATATCTTGTCTGATTTTCAAAAGCATTTTCATTTATATTTCACAATTACTAGTCTATTCAACAATATGGCAAGTTGAGGAACTGAGTCTTTTAAGTCTTGCTGACAGCTCTGACCATATAACTATGTAAGATTTTTTAGAATTTAATTTTTCCATGCCCTATGATAAATCTTTTTAAAATCCAGCCACTCGGTAAGGTAGGTTTAGTATGTAAATATCCCAATAACGTCAATGAACATCAAACAAGTATCTGATTCTTAAAAAAATAACCTATTTCTTTTCCTTTTTTTTTTTACTTTTTAGGGACACACCTGTGGCATATGGAAGCTCCCAGGCTAGGAGTCAAATTGGAGTTCTAGCTGCCAGCCTACGCCACAGCCACAGAAATGCCAGATCTGAGCAGTGTCTGTGACCTACACCACAGCTCGCGGCAATGCTGGATCCTTAACCCACTGAGTGAGGCCAGGGATTGAACCTGCATCCTGATAGACACTAGTCAGATTCGTTTCTGCTGAGCCACGGTGGGAACTCCTCCTCCACATGTCTTAATGTATACAAGAGCACCTGGAAATATTTTGATAATCTGAATATTCACAAAATGTAAAATTATCCTAAGAGATGGATGCTACTATTGGTAATTTTGCCTTGACTTCAACTAAAGAAAAAAATCTAGATTAGGAAGACTGTTTCTCCATAGGCTAAAAGAGAAGACATCTGCTTAGATTCACTTATTGCAATCTTAAGATGTTAACTGTCAGTCTCTGTATTCAATAAAATGGGAAACCCAGGAAATACTCAAGGTGTCATATTTCTACAACAACAGCCTTTGTTACTCTGGCAATATACATGCTTTTATATGCTTAGCATTTTTTCTTGTGATCATTAAACATTGATTTTTTCTTAAAATATAAAGCCCTAATACGCAGGTATTCTCTTTTCGGCACGCACAGAAAGGAAAACCTTGCTGTCCAAGAGCCTCTAAATGAGACCTGTGAAGTTCTTAATTAGCTTATGGATTCAGGGAATTGGGAGTCACTAAAGAGGCTGAGACAGCAGATGAGGTTGAAGCACTTTTAATCACAGAAGAGTAAACAACAGTATAAACCGTTAACAGCACACCCAGTGGCTGCCGCCCTCCAGCCCTCAGCTCGGCCGCTCCTCCTCCCACCCCCCACTCCCTGCGTACCACTGAATAAAGGGCAGGGTACCGGCAGCTGTCACCACCAGGTGGTAGGAAGGGAATCTAGCTACAGGCCACAGCAATCCTGGCCATCCGTCCATGCTTGTCTGTTTCTACAGAACTTCATGTGAAATATTTCAGCTCTGAACGAGGAACAGTGCAGAAACCTGGAGCTGAACTTGGTTTCTCCATTCAGAGGGCCAGAGCCTCAAGAGCCACGGGAAAGAAGGGAGCGGACATTCCAGAGGCAGCATAATTCAAGGTGCAGCCGAATCTGGGATTGAGGTGGATTCAAAGAGGACCGGCAAGGCTTACTGCCCCCAGTTCAGAACTGTGCCCCACCCAGGCAATGAAAGTCAGGCATATGCACAAATGCACATGCACATATGCACACACACGCACGCACACACACAAAGCAAATCAAATAACATTACTGAAAGAACCTGGAGGCTATTAAATACAAAATGGCAGAGTTTTCTTAAAAAAGTGAAAATATTTGTTTCTTTGATTCTCCTCATTGCCCTGCACACCCCCTAGTCACAAGAGTGCAGATGTGGGGAGGCTGGAGAAGAGTAGGTTGCCAGTGGCCCTACAAGTCCATCTGTGCTAAAGTCCCCACACCAACTACCTTACTCTTCAGCCCAGTAGCTGCCTCCCAAGTGACCATTCACCCGATTGGCACCATTGCTGGAGCTGCTACCATAACAGGAGCTTTTTGTGCTGGTGGTCACATCTTCTTCCTCTGAGCTGCTCTCCACATCACTGCGATCATCCTTAGATACCTGGGTGGGATGGGATCAAAAGTAAGAAAGGTGAGGACAGAACTTTCCTGCAATCATACGAAAAACAGAGCCCATGTTTGGGCACTGTTCCCAGTCTAGCCTACCTTCCGGTGGCACCTGATTCAAAATACTATCTGGACCATGGTGACTTGTTGTGAATATCATTTGCCAGCTTTCTGGGTTTCTCTCTCATCATCTCTAGTTTTGTTCTCAATGGAATAAGTAGCTATTTTGGCAGAGGGGTTTATCTTTCAGGACCAGACTTATACAGCTGAAATCATTCACTGAGTCCTGATTTAGGTTTGGAGGAAACTTCCCAGACACGTTTTCTCCTCTTCCACTTAAAAAAGAAAGAAAGAGAAGGAAAGAAAGAAGGAAAACGCAAACACAAACAATAAGTACGGCTTTCATCATTGCTTCTATCTTCTGGTGGTTGTGGCCACTGCAGTTATAGTTATCCTGAGTTTTGCTTTATCCCCAAGGCTGGTCCACAAATAGGCCTTTATTACTAGTTCTATTCTTCCTGGGCTCGACTATCAACTCTCTATGACATTGTTTCTCCAATCTTCTCCCTTTTCCCAGCAGCAAGATTACCCCTCTTGAGTAACTTTAGTGTCCCCAAGACACACAGTATGGCGAAAAGAAAAGCAGACTGGCAGTCAGTGAGAAAAGAATCCCAGTGCCAGCCATGCTAGTCTCCATGAACCTATGAACCTCTCAACCCCAGCATTTATTCTGTATTTTCAAATGAAGGATTAGAACACTGTTTTTCAATCTAAACTATCCTATATACCAGGCAAAGTATTTAAAATTCTCTACCGTGAACCATAAAAGTAAAGGAGAGAAACCCAGTGAGATGTAAGTCAGATTTTGCCCTCCAAAACTGAA
>PVHT021183646.1:2569530-2673606 GCA_004024745.2 Catagonus wagneri | reverse complement strand
CACTAGAAGCACAGATACACTTACATGCAAGAGATGAAACTGTCCAGCTCCCGCCAGGCATAGAGAAAAGGAAGGAGGTGAGAAAAGAGTGGAGAGTACAGAGTCTGGGTCTAATCCTTCCCGGATAGGTCACCTGGTCAGGAAAGAAAAGCAGGGGAGAAGAGAGATGTCCAGTAGCTACAGTAAGATGCACAGGCACACCGAGCAAGTTCTGCAACCAATGCAGCCATAAGGAACAGTGACACGAAAGATCATCTATAACCGGGAAACACCCTGTCCCTTTGTCCTAGTCAGTGTGTCCTCTACCACAGGGCCTCCCCATGGGATTCGATATACTGAAGGCTAAATCACCAACCTTCAAGCTAATCGCAGCCTAACTGGCTGTTTCAGAATTTGCAAAGTTCAGTTTCGAGTTTCATCACTGAATGATGCTTTTTCTTTGTGCTTTTGGGCTCGTGGCATAAGATGGGTATTTGAAACCCTAAAGACCTATCTCATTTAAGACCCTTGCCTAACACAATAGAGTGAGCCAGTATTTAGTCCCTCATGTAAGCTGTATCTTCTTCTTCCTTCCTTTTTTTTTTTTGTCTTTTCAGGGCTGCAGCTGAGGCATATGGAGGTTCCCAGGCTAGGGGTCGAATTGGAGCTATAGCTGCCGGCCTACGTTGCAGCCACAGCAACTTGGGATTCGAGATGTGTCTGTGACCTACACCACAGCTCACAGCAATGCCGGATCCTTAACCCACTGAGCGAGGCCAGGATCGAACCCGTGTCCTCATGGATACTAGTCTGGTTTGTTAACCACTGAGCCACCCATAAGCTGTATCTTGAACATCATAGTGTGGTCATCTTGGGGTTGCTTGTGAATATAACATACCATTCCTAGGAAATCTAACATTTCTGCTTTATACAGTTTATATCTCGGAGCTCTGCATATGATTTCCTCCAAAAAAAGGCTATGCTAAAAACAAAAACATGAAATCCACTGAAGTAGGTAGTAAGGAGCAGGAAATGTCCGAGGCCATCTCCAAAACCTAATCCTGTTCGTTATTTCACAATAGTCATTCCTTAGGGACAGGGAGAAGGCCAATCCTTCTCTGGCATCTAAGTGATGTCTTAGATGGCGAAACGCTCAAAGATGAAAACTCTGGAGCCTTAGGCTTTTGCTGGGTCTGCTTCTGTAGATGGGGCTCACCATGCTAGAAAGAGAGAGCTCTATTAAATAATACCTATCTTCCCCCCCCAGCCCCAAAGAAAGAAGCCACCTGGTACCCTCACCTTTCCTCGGATCAAGGCTTTGAAAGCAATTCGTGCAATCAGGTAGGACCAGATGACATGCAGAACCTGTAGGACCAGGAGAAGGCCATTGAAAAGCCACCAGGAGGGGTAGGGCCCGATCATCTCCCAACTCTCAAAGAGGGTCGTGTTCAGAATCCTATAAGAGGGAGGCCAGTCATCAGATTCTAGAATCAAAGCCAGGCAGACAGAGATGAAGCTAAACTCCCTGGAATGCTCTGTTTTCTCCCCATACCTTCCATCAGCTGAAATTCCAGGGCCATCCATTCATAGAGAAAAAAGAATAAAGAAAGGGAGCTGACAAGTTTTCTATTTTTAGGGATAGGGGAAGATACAGAAATCTTAGGAACTGATAAAATAAGTCTTTTTTTTTTTTGTCTTTTTGCCTTATCTAGGGCTGCACGCGCGGCATATGGAGGTTCCCAGGCTAGGGGTCTAACAGGAGCTGTAGCCGCCGGCCTTCGCCACTGCCACAGCAATGCGGGATCCGAGCTGCGTCTGCAACCTACACCACAGCTCATGGCAACACCGGATCCTTAACCCACTGAGCAAGGCCAGGGATCGAACCCGCAACCTCATGGTTCCTCGTCGGATTCGTTAACCACTGCGCCACGACGGGAACTCCTAAAATAAGTCATGTTATATATCACTTCAAATATGTAGTTTTACAAAACTGGGACGCCAATTTTTCTTTCTTTCTTTTTTTTTTGTCTTTTTGTCTTTTTAGGGCCACAGCTGGAGTATATGGAGGTTCCCAGGCTAGGGGTCGAATTGGAGCTGTAGCTGCAGGCCTATGCCATAGCCACAGCGACTTGGGATCCAAGTCGTGTCTGCGACCATCACCACAGCTCAGGGCAATGCCGGATCCTTAACCCACTGAGCGAGGCATGGGATTGAACCCGCATCCTCATGGATACTAGTCTGGTTCATTAACCATTGAACCACGATAGGAACTCCCAAGGACACCAGTTTTAATCATAACCCTAGGAATTACTCAGATCCTCAGGCACATATAGGGCAGCTGGTAGCTGATTTCTTCAGACTAAGTAGAATCTACAACCCAGAGAGTCAATGACTTTGTACCATGAAGTAGTGAGTGTACAAGTGAGAGTGGTGCGTGTGGCTGTGAATTGGTCGGGGTGGGGAGATGGTACAGAGCAAGAAAACAAGCGAGAAGAAACGGAGAATTCTGTGATCAGTGACAAAGGAGGCATAAATAAGTACTATTCCTCAGATATGAATCAGGAGAGCTACAGCCAAGTGAGTCAGATGCTCCCAGCCTAGATCACACCTTACTAGAAATACTGTGTAAGGGAAATGAGGTCCTTTGATGGTTTGTAAAGTGTCAGATTAGGTCAAAGAAAAAGTAGAGTGGGAGTTCCCATTGTGGCTCAGCCGGTTAAGGACCTGACGTCTCTGTGAAGATGTGGGTTTGATCCCAGGCCTCCCAGGGTTGGGACTGAACCAATCCGAATCTTCAGTGGGTTAAGGATCCAGCATTGCCACAAGCCATGGCACAGGTTGCAGATGTGGCTTGAATCTGGTGTTGCTGTGGCTGTGGTGCTGCCGCAGCTGCAGCTCTGATTTGACCCCTGGCCTGAAAACTTCCATGTGCCGCAGGTGTGACTGTAAAAAGAAAAAAGAAAAAGCAGAGCAACAGAGTTCCTGGTGGTCTGTTCCCTAAACTGATGAAAGGTATCATTGGCTGCATAGCTACCACAGTTCTACAGCCCTCACACTTACCAGAATGGATAGATTCCTAGACGCGTCACCACAAAAACGGCACTGAAGATCACAAAAAGGGAGTCACAGAGACGCTGATACTTGGCATAATTGGCCAGCTTGGCTGCCTGGAGAAAGGAAGGTAAGAAGTGAATTGGGGAGACAGCCAGTTCTCAGATAGGAAGAAAAGGAAAGAAAGAATAGTGAGGAAAGAGGGGCTGGGGTCTCACCTCCAACAAGAAGTCTGAGGCATCATGTAGACACATGACCAGAGTTCCCACTCGAACCATGTTGTTGATGTAGGAGAAGGTAATGAGCGAAATGGTGGCCAAGTGATGTACGAACATGATTAGAAAGTCCTAGGAGGGAATAGAAACAGACGAGGCAGGTGAAGGCAAGGCCACAGAGCTGCTAGCCAACTCAGTGCCCTGCATTGTTCTTGGAAGATCTTAACCCATCCCTTAGAAGTTCCATTTTGTTTAAACTCTCCCTCAGGGAGCTGCCCAGCATTTGACCCAAAGCCCTCTACACATCAGTGATTGACCCGTAATCTACATTAATATAGCTCAAAGCTGAGAAGAGAGTAATTTTCCTCAGTAGCTGCAGAACACATAGAGTGTGGATGCTGAACTGACACTTGGAAATAACTTCCCAGGTAGAAGCCAGGGGTACAGGCCTTAGATCTTGGATATTCTTCAGAGCTAACATTCTTCTGTCCATGAAAGAAATTTCAACCAAAGGGACCTGACAGAAAGGAGAGGTTTGTGGAGGGACAAAGCTAAACTATTCCAAAACGTTTTGGAGAAATGCTAAACAACCCACCTTACTACAAGTGCTTCTTGCTTTCAGATTTAAAGCTCAGTTTCCTCTTGGGTTTCTAATGCCCAGGTTAGACCTGGAGAAATAAATCTCTAAATACCTGAGTTATTAGACATATCTAATAAATACTTCTCAGCCCAGTGAGGGACATGTGGTGGGAGAAGGCTGGTAAATTCGAACCAAAGAAACACGGATGTAAAGTCTATGCTCTCCACACAGACAGATACAAGAGTATGTTCTAACTCTTGAGTTGGGGATGGGCTCACAAATATACATTCTAGTATGTTTTAAAACCTATGTAAATATTACAAACCTTTTATATATATCGTATATTAAAATAAAATTTTAATAAGGAGACATGTGTCTCCTAACCATAGGAGGGTAAAAGGCATCTGAATTGAGTATCAAGCTTCTAGGCTACACAAAAACTAACCCAGATTAAATTCCAATCCATCCCCACAAATGCTAACCCTGATTTTCCTCAGCAAAGATAACCATGAATTAGTGACAGACTAGGGTTAGAGCTGCTGGAACTGCATTATGTCAGACAAATACCAATAAAAGGTGAAGATTTTGCCCTTTCTGTCTGCTTATAAAAAACTTAAGTTATTTCCAATTTTGCCACTATGTGAGTAAGTCAAATCACTTCTCTTGGAGTTCTCGTCATGGTACAGCGGAAACGAATCCAACTAGGAACGATGAGGTTGCAGATTCGATCCCTGGCCTCACTCATTGGGTTAAGGATCCAGCGTTGCCGTTAGCAGTGGTGTAGGTTGCAGACGTGGCTCAGATCTCACGTGGCTGTGGCGAAGGCCAGCAGCTATAGCTCCAATTTGACCCCTAGCCTGGGAATCTCCATATGCTGAAGGTGTGGCCCTGAAAGGCAAAAAAAAAAAATCACTTCTCTGAATCTCTGTTTCCTAAACAATAGCAAGAAAAGGGTTAAACTAAATCATTTAAACTCCTTCCAGTGGACATTCTTTATGGGTAACCCAGAAGGGAGAACAGAGAGGGACAGAGGGTCTCTAATGTCAAATAAAAGCCACGTCTAGCTTTTCTGGAATCAAGGCTTTTCCTGGGTCAGGCCTTGCTATCCTTAAGTTCTGACTAGCTCCCTGAACTTTACATATGTAAGAACCATGGGAGAAAACAGGAAAAGGGGTATGCTTTTTAGCTGGTTAACTCTTCTCATCCTGGGCTGCCCTGAGTGTCTCAAATGTACGTCACCATTAGTCAGGTCTTACTGCTGAGAACATTACAAAGAGCTAAAAGTCCCATAAAACCTAATTTCTTTTTTGTGGTCCCAATCAAGGCAGAGAACCTATCACAATGACAATAATGACAGCTGCTGCAAAGTAGGATACAGTGTCAGGGAGTTGAGGGAGCCAAGGTCCTTACCTTTCTTTTAATGTCTGTAAACTGAGAAAACATAAGAGACCAATAGAAAGCCAATTCCATGATATAATAATAATAAAGCCCACTTGTGAGAGGCTGGAAGAGAGAAAGAAGTAGTTAGAATACCAACTAGTCAAAGACTCATTCCATCTCTGCAACTTTCTCTGTCTCAGAGGACCCATGCTCTGCATTATTACACATTCTTCCTTTCCATCATCTTCCAAGATGGGCAATAACTAACAGACTTTGGACTGGTGTGGAGACTTGAACCTCTTCCCTTTCATGCACACATCTTCAGCTCTCATCTTGCAGAGATCAGATAAGGTTAATACATACCACAGCACAATCAAATCAGTGCGTCTAGAATTCTGAGCAACGAGGGCTTTTCAGGGGATTAAATACTCTGAAGCCTTCCCTCTACCACCCTGTTAGCGACCCCCTGACATTTTTCTACTACAGACCAGAACCAAGATGCTCTTAAGGGATTCAAAAGGGGCACCTGAACCAGAAAGCATCCCATTAAGTGCCAGGGGGCTGCTTTTCTTTCCAGCCCAATTAAAGTGAATATAGGAACCTGGGACAAATAAATCACTGGACTTCATTATGGGGACCCCGGAAATAGACACCTTGAATATATGACTCAAAGAGACTCGATCCCTAATCACTCAAGAATACCCAGGAAACGTGCCATCTGCCCTGGTACTGGCAATGAACTCCCCAAACTCCCATTTTACACATACACATCAGGCCCATGTCTTGAAAGGGCTCTGATCCTACCTGATAAGGGTAATTGTGCCAGCATTGTCGGGTGTCCCAGAACCAAGGTGACTAAGAGAAAACAGAAAACCCAAGTCAGCCTTCAGGATTCTCCTTGGGCCATCTATATAATCCCTTCGTCTCTTTGCTTGGGGCAAAAGAGAGATGGGAAAGAAAAGGAATCCCTCTTGACAGAATTTAGGGATCTTAAAGGGTTAATAAATGGCTAGATTTTTCTTCCAGAACAAGTGTTATTACGAAGAGAGAAACCATGCTTTGAGGTAAATAAGAGCAAAGAGAGCTCCAGGATAGATTTTGGAAACATCACCATCTGGGATACACAGGGCACTGGGAGGCAGGAAGACAATGACTTATTAATTTAATAACTAAGAGAGACTTCCATGCTAAAGACTCAAAAGTCAAAAGTAATTATCTCTGATGGAGTTTCAATTATGTCCTTTAGGAGATTTGTCTATTTCATGTAAATTGTCAAATTAATGCTATTAAATTGCTCATAACAGGGCTTCCTGTCATGGCTCAGTGGTAATGCCCCCAAATAGTATCCATGAGGATGTGGGTTCAATCTATGGCCTTGCTCAGTGGTTTAAGGATCCAGCATTGCCATGAGCCATGGTGTAGCTTGCAGACTCAGCTTGGACCCCATATTGCTATGGCTGTGGTGTAGGTTGGCAGCTGCAGGTATAATGGACCCCCAGCCTGGGAACTTCCATATGCCGTGGGAGCGGCCCTAAAAAGATAAATAAATAAGTAAGTAAATAAATAAATAAAGTGACTGAGCCATTAAAAAGAAATAAGTTGCCCATAACATTCATTGTCTTTTTTTTTGGGGGGGGTCTTTTTAGGGTCACACCCACCACACACAGAGGTTTCCAGGCTAGGGGTCGAATCAGACCTACAGCTGCAGGCCTACACCACAGCCACAGCAACGCAGGATCTAAGCGGTGTCTGCCATGCCTGCGACCTACACCACAGCTCAAAGCAATGCTGGATCCTTAACCCACTGAGTGAGGTCAGAGATCAAACCCGCATCCTCTCATGGATATTAGCTGAGTTCATTATCACTGAGCCACAGAAGGAATCCCAAAAGCTTTCTTCTTTCTAATATAAACATTTAAAGCATTTTAAGCAAGGTTTAGCTGCATCCCACAAATTTTGGTATGTTGTATCTTCCATTCAATTCAAAATATTTTCTAATTTATCTTGTGATTTCTTTTCTTTCTTCCTTTTTTTTTTTTTTTTGACTGTACCCGCAGCACATGGAAGTTCTCAGAGCAGGGACTGAATCTGAGCTGCAGCTGTGACCTACCCAATGTACTAGGCTGGGGTCAAAACTATGCCATAGCAGCAACAATGCTGGATCCTTAATCTGCTGTGCAATAGTGGAGCTCCCCCTTGTGAGTTCTTATTTGATCTTTGGATTATTAGGAAGAGTTATTTAACTTCCAAATATTTTCTAAATATCATTTGATTTCTATTTAATTCAGTCAGAGAACACATTTTTTAAGATTTCAATATTTTAAAATTTGCTGAGACTTATCTTATGGCCTAGCATATGGCATATCTTGGTAGATATTCCATGTGCACTTAAAAATTATATATATTCGGAATTCCCTGGTGGCGCAGCAGGTTAAAGATCTGGTGTTGTCACTGCTGTGGTATGAGTTTGATCCCTGGTGCCTGGGAACTTCCATGTGCGGCCAAATATATAAACATACATACATATATAAATATAAATATATATATATATATATATATATATATATATATATATATTCTTCAGCTGTTGACGTAGTGTTCTATAAATGTCATTAGGTCAAATTGGTTGATTGTGTTGTTTAAATCTTCTACATTCTCAGTGATTTTTTTAGTCTAGTGATTTAGTCAATTACTAAGAGTATTAAAATCTCCAAATATAATTTATATTTATATATTCTCTTCCTTCAATTCTGTTTCTTTTTGTTTCATGTATCTTAAATCCTCAACTATTTCATTTAGAAGAAAATAGTGTGGAACAGTGGGGAAAAAAAAGGCTCATAAAAATCAAAAAGCCTGAAATTCTTCTCTGAAGTCAGGTCACAGACAGAAGACAATCTATCTATCTTATAAACCTGGGCTCTAGGCATCACAAAGGAAAAAGGGGGAGGAGAGGGATAAAGATATAAAGGTATTTAACTCTTATCTCTATGGATGTAGGCATAATTAGAACCCAAAAGAAAATTAAGGAAAGTTCAGACTCACCGACCAGAGAAATCTAATTCCGTAGCAGAATATACATAAATAAAAAGTGAATCTCCACCTGGATGGGCGAGGAGTAATAAGTCAGAGAAATTTTCACTCAAAAGTAAATCTTTGAGGAGTTCCCGTCGTGGCTCAGTGGTTAACGAATCCGACTAGGAACCATGAGGTTACGGGTTCGATCCCTGGCCTTGTTCAGTGGGTTAAGGATCCGGCATTGCCGTGAACTGTGGCGACGTGGCTGTTGCAGACGTGGCTCAGATCCCGCGTTGCTGTGGCTGTGGCGAAGGCCGGCAGCTACAGCTCCTGTTAGACCTCTAGCCTGCAAACCTCCATGTGCCGCAAGTGCGGCCCTAGATAAGGCAAAAAGACAAAAAAAAAGAAAAAAAGAAAAAAAAATAGAAAATCTCTGAGGCTAAAGATGTCAAGATAGCAGATGTGGCGATAAGATAGTTACTGGTAAGAAATGAAGTTCCCATAATAGGGACAAATACTGTTACCTAAAAAGCCAAAGAGATAAAAATCTTCTGCCTCTGTTTAATATAGATTTCCATAAGGGTATACTGGCTTTAGCCAACTTTTCTTCCATATCAGACTCCCTGATGATATAGTGTCTAATTTTTTTTTTTTGCATGTCAATGATAAATATAGTGCTCTGTGTCCAGTGGATAATTAGTAAAAATTCAGTGAAATGAACTATAATATGTCCAGAAAAGGGATGCTTCCCACTAAAATGTCAATTTAGAGCAAGGTGGTGCTACCTCTACCAAGGTGTACAAGGGTGTGCATATCTAGCTACGCAAGTGCAGGTATAGGACTTCACTCCCAATTTCTTTGGAAAGGGAAACAAAATGGAACTACATCCAGCTTAGGGGCAAGCACATCCAAGAAACTAAGGGTGGCTAGGCTTTCAGTCCTCTTACTTGCCAGCCTATAGTAGAGTTAGCCCTCCACATCCATTGACTTAGCCTAACAACACAAGTGATTTTCAAAACAAAAACCTCAGTCCAGTCACACCTCACCCTTCTCACTCCCCACACCTCCTCTGGCACACCTACATGCTTTCACAGAATTTAGTGAGCGTTGGGGGCTTGTCCTGATTCCTCCGATGGCGAAACCAGCACTGGATTTTTCGGACGTCCCAGTCCAGTTGTTTTGACAGGCCCTCCAGCCTTTTCTCATCGGGATACTGTCGATGTATAAACAGAGTCAGAACATCCCTTTCTCTTCAAACCTCTCATTAAATCTCTCTGACCAGCTGAGTGGCAAAGGGGTGATAACTATAGTGGCTTAGGTGATGTTTACCTTTCCTCAAAGTCATTTCTAGTAAGAAGTGCTATTTCACACATCAAGGACCTTTACCACTTGCCCATACACATCTTTGGTCTTCTCCCTCTAGCCCAAGCTGAGTAAAAAAAGATATTAAAAACCCAAACTGCAAAGGCTGTCAGTACCATCCCCATCTTGATTATGCAACTAGGTGACAACAAGAGCTAGAGTAGGGAAAAACAAAATCAAAACATGATGTGTGAGAAGGGGTGATGGTGGCTGCTAGGCCTAAAGCTCAAATGTATATGAACTTGACTTATTTAAGGGACCCTGGTCAAAGGTATTTCCCTGAGCAGATGAAGTTCTCCTAACAGCTCTATGGACTACCCAAATGGGAATATCATCCCATTCTATCTTTACCCTTGGAAATACTTGCTCTCTTTCCTCCCTCCCCTGCCCTTTGGGACAGCCTCCCACATGAATCTTCCTCTCTGCTTCTTTGCCCACTTACCTTGGTAATAGATATGAACACCTTTTCAAGGATGGCATTAGGTTGGACCTGATAAGGACCACTGTCCTGGATGCCAACGTGAAGGGCACTGGGTTTGGCAATAAACCTGTAATGGAGAAAACCCAAAAGCCAATTCTAAAAATGGTTTGCTAAGAATAAAGCCAAGATCCTGATTAGGGAAACTTATAAGAGGAAAAGGGGGAAACACCTGGCTGGGAGCCAAGATTTTTTTATTTGGTCCTGGATTCTGCCATTGATTCACTTGAGAAGTAACCTGTTTAAGAAATACTGGATCATAAGCTCTCCTTCCATTTTTCCCTGGCTTCATATCACATTTTTTTTTTTTTTTTTTTTGCTTTTTAGGGCCACATCCGTGGCATATGGAGGTTCCCAGGCTAGGGGTCGAATCGGAGCTATAGCAGCTGCCTCACCACAGCCACAGCAACGTGGGATCCGAGCCATGTCTGTGACCTACACCACAGCTCACGGCAACGCCAGATCATTAACCGACTGAGCGATGCTAGGGATCGAACCCGCAACTCATGGTTCCTAGTTGGATTCACTTCCGCTTAGCCCCGATGGGAACTCCCCCATATCACAGCTTGAGCTTTAAAGTCAGAAAGACTTAGATTAAATCACCGGCCTGCTATTTACTGCCTGTAATCTCGCTAAACCTCAGTTTTTCTAATCTATAAAATGATGATAATATCAATATCCTTGCTACTCACTATAAGGTTCACAGACCAACATTAGCTTTCCCTTAGAAATGCAGAAAAGGAAAAGCTTTTCCTTTAGAAAAGCAGAATCTCGAACCACACCGTAGACTAGCAAAATCAGAATCTGCATTAACAAGATTCCCAGGGGATTCATATGCCCATTAAAATGTTAGAAGCAGATTTAATTTACATGAATCTTATGGGTATTCAATGATGTAACATATATGAAGCCCCTAACACAAGGGAAGTGCTTAATAAATGGTAGTTTTCCTTATATCAAAAGATCAAGATCTGGAGTTCCTGTTGTGGCGCAGCGGAAACAAATCCAGCTAAGAACCATGAAGTTGCAGGTTTGATCCCTGGCCTTGCTTAGTGGGTTAAGGATCCGGCGTTGCCATGAGCTGTGGCATAGGTCATAGACGCGTCTTGGATCCTGCATTGCTCTGGCTGTGGTGTAGCCGGCAGCTGTAGCTCCGACTGGACCCCTAGCCTGGGAACCTCCAATATGCCGCAGGTGCGGCCCTAAAAAAGAAAAAAAAAAAAATCAAGATCTTAAATGGAAGGAAAAGTTAACTGAGACTAAGCTCTTTCTAAACACAAATATTTGGGGTCATGGTCACCTTCCTGCCTAATCATAATATTATAGAAATACTTAGAATTTTCAGGAGCTCCTGAAGAAAGAAATCGGGAAACTGGGAAGAGTTGTGAGAAGGAAGTTACCTATTAGTACTTAATTCTAGTCCCAGGTCTACCACTAATAAGTAAAATGTACTTGGTCAAGTAATTTAACTCTTTTTTTTTTTTTTTTGTCTTTTTGCCTTTTCTAGGGCGGCACTTAACGGCATATGGAGCTGTAGCTGCGGGTTTATGCCACAGCCACAGCAATGCAGGATCTGAACCGCGTCTGCAACCTACACCACAGCTCACGGCAACGCCAGATCCTTAACCCACTGAGCAAGGCCAGGGATCGAACCTGCAACCTCATGGTTCCTAGTCGGATTCGTTAACCACTGAGCCATGGTGGGAACTCCAAGTAATTTAACTCTTGAGTTTGGGTTTCATAATCTAAAAAAAGAGGGTTACATGAGACCCTAAGTAAAGATTTTTTTTTCTATCTCTAAGAGTCCATGGTGATATCATTATTATTAATTTATAACTTTTAGATCTTTGAAAATTGAGGAATTATTCCTTGGTTCTTCAGGAAAGAGCTCCCTCTGCTCCACAACTACAGATTTTTATGAGTATCAGCTCTGGGAGAAGCTTTATGTAGTCACTTTCAGGATAAGTCAAAACCAGTTCTAGCTCTCTTAGCATCTTAGGGAATCTCATGATGAAATTATAACTGGGAGGCATAAGATGGAGTGCTCTTGACCTATTTTCTTGATCTGCATTTGAATCCAGAATTTATCTCTAAGGGAGGGACTGAAAATAAGAAACTTTATTATCTTCCTCTAAGAAAATTACTTTGATCATCAAAGTCCCCAAGCTATGGGGAAAAGTGATACAAGTACAGTCAGTCACATCGGTAACCCGTCTCTTCTCTCAAGTCTCATGCAAATACCGATGCTAGTAGATACTTTAATTTACATTTCCTGGTATATAATTCTGTGTACAAATATTTTAAAACCCATTCATGTTTCAACTCCTTATGAACACAAAGATACTTGCATTTATCAAGGTTCTATGCTCAACAGTTGCTCTGTAATTGACAAGTGACCGGTCTAGTGAAGTCCACCCTTGGCTCTATTGGGGCTCAGCACTGATCAGCATCCATAAGAGTAATTAAGGCAGTCATTCTTTGTTATTGAGTTGGTGCCATAGCAGAGAAAAGTACTGAATCATCTCTCACTGTCTCCTCCCATCTACATCAACTGAATGAAGAGGTATATACAAGAACAAGAAACAGCCTTTCCAGTTCCTACTCTTACCCTCGGATCCAGGCTTCTTCTTCAACCCTGTCAGGTGATTAAAGGCCTTGGAGTTAGGAGTTACCATTGTGGCACAGTGGAAATGAATCCGACTAGTAACCATGAGGTTGTGGGTTCGATACCTGGCATTGCTCAGTGGGTTAAGGATCTGGTGTTGCTGTGAGCTGTGGTGTAGGTCGCAGACGCGGCTCGGATCCTGCATTGCTGTGGCTGTGGCGAAAGCCGGCAGCTGTAGTTCCGCATGGACCGCTAGCCTGGGAACCTCTATATGCTGTGGGCACAGCCCTAAAAAGACAAAATACAAAAGAAAGAAAGAAAGAAAGAAAGAAAGAAAGTTACCTATAGAATGCGGATAATAATATCTACTTCACAGGGCTTTTTTAAAGATGAAATGACATGATGATGCAGGCCTAACCCAGTACCTGACACTTTGTAAAACATTCATTAAAAGGAAGCTATTATTATTTTTACTAGAAACAGATAGTACAATCTGGCTACTCCCTGATGGTGCCTCCAGGAAAGCAGGAAGAGCAGGAAACTCTCTTTCGTACAACCAAGCTGGGTTTGTACCTTGCTCCCTTGGGTGAAGCCAAGACTTTTTTTTTTTATTATCTAAACCTTGGAGAAGACTTAATATCCCGGAGTTGTCAAAAGCTCACATATTACCCTCATTAGTTCAGAGTTCAATGAAAGACATAAAGCTAACTACTGGCATCAAGTCAATGACAGCTGTACATACCCTAAGAAAATTTATTTAACAAATATTTATTAGGCACTGATTTTATGCTATAGCATGAAGCACAAAACCAAAAATAAAGACTTATAACTAGATCAGAATTTTTTCTATGATAAAAAAGATGTCAGGGAGTTTCTGTTGTGGCTCAGCAGAAACGAATCCGACTAGTATCCATGAGCATGCAGGTTTGATCCCTGGCCTCACTCAGTGGGTTAAGTATCTGCCATTGCCATGAGCTGTGGTGTAGGTAGCAGATGCAATCTGGATCCCTTGTTGCTATGGTTGTGGCGTAGGCCAGTGCCTGCAGCTCCAATTCAGTCCCTAGCCTGGGAACCTTCATGCTGTGGGTACAGCCCTAAAAAGCAAAAAAAAAAAGAGGGATCAGAACTTTGAGAAAGTTCAGACTTAGTCATGTACGTAGTCATTCCATCATTCACCTTGCATTTAGTATAACTTATAAAATAGGTACCTAAGCTGGTCAAACTCCAAAGAGCCTAGCATTAGTATTCATCATTTCTGCTAGACTGATCTTCTCAAAGTGTGCCTAGAGACTCCATGACTTAGCAAGAGACTGAATGTAGACGCTGATATGACAATACAGCTTCCAGATATTAAAGATACTTGCAAAACTGTAAAACGATGTTCTCATTTTTTATTGTTGTTGTTTTAGAAAAGATATTTTTCTTCCTTATTTCTATTTTTTTAATGGCTGCACTCACAGCATATGGAAGTTCCTGGACCAGGGAATGAGTCTGAGCTGCAACTGCAACCTATGCCACAGCTGTGGCAACAGTTCATTTTCATAAAACATTAGTTGTATTACCAATAAATAAATATATTGTTATTTATTAATGAATACAATTTAAAATTTTAATTTAAATATAAGTATAAATTATTATATATTACATATAAATATATTTTATATTGTATATAAAATATAATAAATTCTAGTGTAAATTTATAAATTATAAACGACATATTAATTATAAATATAATTGATTTAAATAAAATAATCATAAATGAATATAATCTTTTAACATTTCCATTTTAATTTATAAAACAGTATATACTGATAATATTATCCATATAAACAAACATTTTCTAGGGTCCTTGATAATTTTTTTTCTCTTTTGGCTGCCCCACAGCATATGGAGTTCCCAGGTCAGATGAGAGCTGCAGTTGCAACCTATGCCATAGCTGCAGCAATGCCAGATTCTTAATTCACTGTGCCAGGCCAGGGATCGAACCTGTGTCCCAGCACTCCAGAGACACTGCCAATCCTGTTACCCCACAGTGGGTACTCCCTTGATAATTTTTAACAGCATAAAAGATTCCTGACATCATAGTTTGCAAACTGCTACACTGGATGACACTGAGAGCTCAATGAACTTATCCTGTGATTTTCTGCCCTCCCCAGGATCAATTTGTTGCCCAAGTTTTAAAAAGATTTGCAAGACCAGACTATCCTTTGCCTGCAGATCTGAATAAGTAGGCATTTCGTGGTCTATACTGCTAAGCTACTCCTTTCCACCTGCCACTCCAAGAACATGAGTCTAGTGACCCAACTTGATTGTAATGTATCTGTCCTTTAGAGATCATTTTCTTCTGCCCCTTTCCTGACTTCCAGATACATGGCAGCAGCTGACCTTACCCTGGGTTAATTAAGACGAAATTGCTTACTGCTTTGCTTTTTCATATCAAAGGTAGGAGCTATACTAACAATTCTACCTTCATGGTCCACTACAACATCACTGACAGATGTATGAACTACACACAAATATATCTGAACGTCTAGATCAAGCTTCTCAATTGGTGTATCATGGCAAGTAACATAGATGGGTCATACTTATGCTGAGATACTGCTCTTAGCTCTCAGGGTGGTTCGTGGGGAAGGTGTAGCCAGAAACTCTGTCTGCAGCCTTTGGCTTCATACACCCCACTGTGCACACAAAATAATGCTGCACATATTATTTTCTATGTGCGCAGCAACATGACTGGGTTAGGAAGCATTGGCTTAGTCAATTTTTGGAAAAATAAAAAGTGTCAAAATTGTTATATAAAAAAGAAAAATAACCACCAAAGAAACTGAAATAGGAAATGAGATGAAAAAGGGAAAACACAATAAAAAGAGAAAGATCTTATACAGACCAATGAAGATAGTATATCATTAGGTGAAGAGTACTGAGTAACCAGAGTTCCCAGTGTGGCACAATGGGTTAATGATCTCGCTTATTTCAGTGGTGTTGCCAGTTCAATCTCCAGCCCTGCACACTAGGTTAAGGATGTGGCTGTGATTCGATCTCTGGCCTGGGAACTTCCATTTTTTGGCTGCAGGTGCAGGTGCAGCCAAAAAAAGAAAAAAAAAGAGAGAGAATTGAGTAATTAAATATTTTGAACCAGAATGCTCCCCTCCTACTGCCCTCCCCCTCAACAAACATGGAGAGAAGATAGCTGAGATGTTTAGAGGCAAATACAAAGTCCCACAGAAGACAGATTCAGAAAGTCCTTTCTCTTTACAACTAATTTCTTAATAAACCGATCACATTAAAAATTTGAATGGCTTCTGTAGAGCTGAAAGAGAAGAAAAGTAAAAAGTACACTCAGGCAGAGGGAACGGCATGTACTAAAGAAAAGAGATAAGAAAGGGCTTAGAGAAGTATGCAATGTACAAACTGGGGGTGGAAGTGGTGGCAGTGACAGGAGAAATAACTATACAAGTAGTTAAGGGCCAGATCACAGGTAAGTTGCATATTATGCTATGATTGAATTTTATCCTAGAGTTGATGGCAAGTCAATGAAAGGCTTTAGGCTACTGTAAAATATCCATACTATAAGTAAGTAAAATAAAAGCACTGAACTAAGACTATAGAATTGGAAAGGAAAGGTTGGATTCAAGAGATGTAGAGATGCTCTTAGCCATCTAGGAGCCTGTGGAGGCCTGCAGGGAACAGGACTTCTAAAACAACAAATGTGTCTGGCAGGCTGTGGTCCAAGGCCTTTTTTGCTGGCTATAAGTGGGGTCTCTGGAACCAGAGGGAGCACACAGCTCTTCTCAAAATTGAAGGTGTTTATGCTCAAGATGAAACTGAATTCTGCCTAAGAAAGAGATGTGCTTATGTGTACAAAGCAAAGAATGACACAGTAATTTCAGTAATTTTCCTGATGGAAAATCTAACAAAACCAGGGTAATCTGGGGAAAGGTAACTCCTGCTCCCGAAACAAGGGCATATGCAACGATATGGTCTGTGCCAAATTCTGAAGCAACCTTCCCGCTAAGGCCATTGGACACAGAATCCATGTCATGTTGTGGCCTTTAAGGATTTAAACTTACTGAAAAGTAAATAAATTGTAGATCTGTTTCCTTGTATAAAAAAAAAAAAAGGGAGTTCCTGTTGTGGCTCAGCGGAAACGAATCCAACTAGGAACCATGAGGTTGCGGGTTCGATCCCTGGCCTCGTTCAGTGGGTTAAGGATCCAGCATTGCTGTGAGCTGTGGTGTAGGTTGCAGACGTGGCTTGGATCTCACGTTGTTGTGGCGTCGGCCGGTGGCTACAACTCCAATTAGACCCCTAGCCTGGGAACCTCCATATGCTGCTGGTGTGGCCTTGAAAAGACAAAGAAAGAAAGAAAGAAAGAAGAATGAGAATTTGGCCTTACCTTATTATGAGGGAAATAAATATTGAGATAATAAGAATTACTTAAAGTATATAAATATATGAAAATACTTCACAGAACAAATTAACTTATATGTAAGACTAAGTTGTAGTTTTATTATGCAGTAGCTAATGAATATTTTACTTGCTATAGAGTAGCTGTGCTCAAAGTATAGCTTGAGAAGAGTTGGAGGTCCTTAAAGGCTCTTATCATTTAAGAATTCCCCCCTTCAGAGTTCCCGCTGTGGCTCAGTGCAGTGGAAACGAATCTGACTAGTAACCATGAGGACACAGGTTTGATCCCTGGTCTCACACAGTGGCTTAAGGACTCGGCACTGTCACGAGCTGTGGTGTAGGTTGTAGACACGGCTCAGATCCCGAGTTGTCGTGGATGTGGCATAGGCCAGTGGCTACAGCTCCCGTTCGATCCCTAGCCTGGGAACTTCCATATGCCATGGGTGTGGTCCTAAAAAGCGGAAAAGAAAAGAAAAAAAAGAAAAGAAAAAAGAATTCCCCCCTTTAACCCCACTACGATGTTGGTAGGAATGTAAATTGGTGCAGCCACTATGGAAAACAGTATGGAAGTTCTTCAAAAAACTAAAAATAGAGTTGCCATATGATCCAGTAATCCCTCTCCAGGGCGTATATCCAAACAAAGCTACAATTTAAAAAGATACATGCACCCCTATGTTCGTAGCAACATTAATCACAATATCCAAGACATGGAAACAATCTAAATGTCCAATGGATAAAGATGTAGTACATATATATAATAGAATACTATTTAGCCATTAAAAAATGAAATAATACCATATACAGCAACATGGATGGGCCTAGAGATTACCATACTAAGCAAAGTAAGTCAGAAAGAGAAAGGCAAATACCATATCACTTATATGTAGAATCTAAAATATGACACAAATGAACTAATCTATGAAACAGAAACAGCCTCACAGACATAGAGAACAGACTTGTGGTTGCCAAAGGGAGGAAGGATGGAAGAGGGACCGATTGGGAGTTTGTGATTAGCAGGTGCCAACTATTATGTATAGGATGGATAAACAATAAGGTCCTACTGTATAGCACAGGGAATATATTCAATATCTTATGATACACCATAATGGAAAATAATATGAAAAAGAATGTATATGTATGTATAACTGAATCACTTTGCTGTACAGCAGAAATTAATACATCATTGTATATCAACTATATTTCTATATAATAGATTAAAAAAAAAATACCTGGAGTTCCTGTCGTGGCTTAGTGGTTAACGAATCCGACTAGGAATTATGAGGTTGCGGGTTCAATCCCTGGCCTTGCTCAGTGGGTTAAGGATCCGGCGTTGCCGTGAGCTGTGGTGAAGGTTGCAGACACGGCTCGGCTCCCATGTTGCTGTGGCTGTGGTGAAGGCCGGCAGCTACAGCTCCTGTTAGACCCCTAGCCTGGGAACCTCCATATGACACGGGTGCGGCCCAAATAAGGCAAAAAGACAAAAAAAAAAAAAGAATTCCTATAGTTTCCTTGTGGCACAGTGGATTAAAGACCCAATATTGTCACTGCAGTGTCTCAAGTCCAGGAAATTACACACGCCATGGGTGTGGCAAAAAAAAAAAAAAAGGAATTTCTTCCTTGTCCAACTACATATACATAATTTCTTTCATTAAACATTTATCTTTTTATAAATGGATAATTTTACTTAATGCATTTGCTTAAAGTAGAAACACACAAACACATGCTAAATAAGAGATGGATTAGAGAAAAAGTTTTTAAAAAAGCTCTTTCTTAAGAAGTTTTTACCATCCCTCATAATCTAAGAAACAAGTGTTAGTGGGCCATTAAGCCTCTATTTCAGTTAACAACTGTTAAAAGGAATTGAATCCACCTCTTCCAAATTCCCATGACCTAAACTTGTGCATACATTTATACACTGTATTTTAACCACTGGTTTTCTTGTTCTCTTCCTGGGGTAGACACCATGACTTACTTTTTTATCAGTGGCGCACAGTTTGATATCTAGCATATACTATGCTCTCAAAAACAATTGCTGAAGAATTATTCAATGGATAACCAATGGGTAAAAACTTAATTCTCAACTAAAGGGTAAAGTGTTTCAAGAAAATGTGCCACCTGTCCTCCTGGATCATCAGATAACCTACCAGCTCCATGGAGGAGGTCACTGATTTCTGGAGAATCAGGAGCAATTCAAGTTAACTAATTTCAGTCTACAATTGGAGATTTCCCCAAGAAGTACTAAACACAACCACAACAATCTGATTTGAGACTCTGTGTCTATAACTGAGACTTCTTACAAATGCTGACACTACCCCAAAGCTAGATTATAAGAGGGAGTTCCCTGGTTGTCCAGTGGTCAGGATTCAGAACCTTCACCACAGGATTCAATTCCTGGTCTGAGAACGGAGATTCCCACATTGAGCCACTGTACCTCATGGCCAAAAAAAATGACACAAAAACAAAAACAAACAGACAAAAAACTCTAAGAAATACCCCTTTTAAGAAACTCCATGGTTTTGAGAAGAATAGTGTGATTATTCTCACTGCCTTATCAGGGCTGTACAGCACCTCATGAACACTGAACTACTTGACAGACTTGCTTGTTTACAGGTAATTAACTACTCAACTGAGGTGATACGTGCAGAAAAGCAAAACTCCAGAGCAATGCTTGGGATAGGCAGTACTGTCAATCAAAGATTACTCAAAGTAGACTATAACTAGTCATTTAAAGCATTCAGGAAATGATTTACATTTTTAAAATCCTATTATTACTACAATTTTGTGGATAGCCCCAATTGTTTAAAGCCTGGTCTGGTACACTCTGGTAACTAAAAAACTGAACGAATTGTGAATCTACATTAAAATTCTCTTCTTGGTTATTAATATTTGTTTGAATCACTATCATCAATACTGCTCAATAGAAATAATGCGGGTGACATACACGACGTTAAATTTCCTAGTAGCCACTTTAGAAAAAGTAAAAAAGAGGAGCTCTCTTGCACAGCCGGTTCAGGATCTGGTGTTGCCACTGCAGCAGCCTGGGTCATTGTGTTATGGATAGGCTTCGATCCTAGGCTGGGGAACTTCCACATGTCGAGGGTGCGGCCTAAATAAATAAAAAACAGGTGATATTAATTTTGATAATATACTTTTTTAACCTGATATAGCCAAAATACTATCATGTCAATATGCAATCAATGTTAAAAATTGAGATGTTTTACATTATTTTTTTCCCTGAACTAAGCCTTCAAAATCTGATGTGTATTTTACATTTAGAACATATCTCAGTGCTAATCAGTCATATCTGAAATCCCCAAAGCTGGTAGCCACTGTTCTAGCCAGTGGCTACTACACTGGAAATGACAGTAATAGATAATTCAGAGAGAATTCCTCATACCTAGGAACACTGCCTCTGTATCTAGGAAAACTGGTTTCAGATTTTGTTGTTGTTGTTGTTGTTAAATGACTATGGTTAACTCCTTTTGCAGTAACACCTCAATTACCTTCTACAAAAAAAAAAAAGCAGGAGTGGATCCAAGCACAAAGAGCCCAAAACCCAGTGAATTCTTTAGAAGGCAGCTTTTATCTGCCTAAAACTATCTCTGGAGAGGAAGCCAAAATAGCAATCCCTCCCCTTCCCACTCCATAAGAAAGGTACAAATTTCACCTGCTTCCTCCTCTTCTCTTCATTAATTTCTTCTTTACCCATCTAGGAGACCCTAATTTTCTAAATCAGAAAGTGGCTAAAGCAAAAATATGTTTCTCTTCTGTGATGAGTATACTGTCTCCAGGGATACGGCAGGACTTGACCTCACGACAGTACTCAGCGTCGTCTGCAGAGCATCAAAGCCCACTGCACGCAGAGGCCTGGGGAAAGTTTTCCAAGAGGAGGGACACATAAGGCTTCTGATCATTGGAGCTTGCTTAAGAGGTGGATTCTTAGATAAGGGCAGAGCCATGTGACCATCTTTTTCAATTTCACTCTGCTGGATCAGCAAACCTGATTTAATTGCGAGTTACAATTCAATAAAGGCCCACAGATTACCTTTAGGGATGCAGTGAAAAGGGCAGTCTCCCTTACAGACTGTCAGCCGCTGTGTCCATTCTTCCTAAAGCCTGCCTCCAGTGTGGAGGACCTACTAATACTGGGTCACAATGTTGTGACATGACATGGATCTGGTAGGAGGGCAGCAGGTCTCTCAGGAAGAGGAAAAAAGTTCTTCCTCCACTTAGCAGAAGTGGAGAAGAACAGGAAAAAGAAAAAAAAAAAAGAAATAAAAAGGCAGTATGCAGCCAGAGGTAGCAAGGCTTGCAAGAGGAAGACTAAATGAATGGTTAAAGAAATGTGCACAGGAGTTGTCTTGTGGTGTAGTGGGTCACACCACAGCATTGTCAGTGCAGAGACTTGGGTGGCTGCTGTGGCGTGAGTGCAATCCCTGGCTTGAGAACTTCCATATGCTGTGGGCCGGCTAAAATAAAGGAAAAAAAGAAACGTGCACACACAAAAAATGAGTCACTACTTTTATTTCCAGGTACAGGATAGGCCACTAAGTTAGTCTGTTGACTCCCCTGTGACAAAGATTGGCATCTAGAAAGTCCCTTAGACATGCTAGTGAGATTGCCTTGGAAGTAATAGGAGAAAGGAGAGGACTGGAATAATGAATGAATGGCAAAAAGAGCTCTAATCTATCTCCTGCATAATTCACCAATTTTCTTCTAGCAACATAAAGCTCCTATTGCAATACCATATTCAAAATAAATGAACCTATGGAGCTCTGATGGTATCAATAGTAAGTCTCAAGCTTCTACTTGATCCCAAGGAATAAGTGTTCAGGGACTAGATATTAAATTTCAAACAATTTAATCTTTAAGATCCAATTCAAGTAAGAGACCTCAGACCTAGCTTGAACTATTCATTCCCTCAGGTCTCAATCATCAATGTAATAGTAAAAGAAATTTTAAAGAACAGGTGTAAGAGTCTCTTATTTCCCTTTTGATAGGGTACAGGATACTATGATCATGTGCGTTGGGGGTTGGGATTAAGAAAAACCAACTGCAGAAAGGTACACAACATGCAAATATAGTATGGTGAAATTTAACAACAGAAACAAAGGAGCTACAGTTTTGTCTCTTTTGGTCAAGCCAAACATTTATTTCACGTTGAAGATCTAGTTTCCAGTTATTCCTCTGGGCATCTGAGTAGATGAGGGTGGACCCTTCTCAAACATTCAATCAGTATTTACTGGCCACATGCCACATCTAAGGTATTCTGCAAGGTGCAGACCACCATGATGCAACCACTCAGCAGAAATCCACAAAGGAAAGCATCGTTCTTGAGCAGGTAATAATCTCCTATCTGCAGTTCTTTAGCAAAATAGCTAGATATATTTATTTTTGGTCGGGTGGTTTTTCTTTCTTTTTGTTTTTTGTCTTTTTAGGGCTGCACCCACAGCATATGAAGTTCCCAGGCTAGGGGTCAAATCAGAGCTACAGCTGCTGGCCTGCACCACAGCCCATGGCAATGCCAGATCCTTAACCCACTGAGCAGGGCCAGGGATCCAACCTGCGTCCTCGTGGATGCTAGTCAGGTTCATTAACCACTGAGCCATGACAAGAACTCCATCTTTCTTTCTTGCTTTCCTTTTTTTTAGGGCCGCACCCGGAGCATATGTAAGTTCCCAGGGTAGGGAACCACCACAGCCACAGCCTATACCACAGCCACAGCCAAGCAGGATCTGAGCGGCGTCTGTGACCTGTACCACAGCTCATGCAATGCCCAATCCTTAGCCCAATGAGCGAGGCCAGGGATCAAACCCACATCCTCATGGTGTGTTAACCGCTGAGCCATGAAGGGAACTCTGAGGTCAGGTGGTTTTTCAAATCACCCCTATCAGATGAGGCTGCAGCTCTCCAGGGAATGTGTGAACTTAAAAAATAAATGCTCATTGTGGTTGATGAGAAGGAAGAGAAAGAATAAATTGTAAGCTCTATTCTTTAGGACATTCTTAAAACAACACAGAGATAATTTATCAAAGGGCATAGTATAAGACATTAAAACATGTGGAGCAATTTGAACCAAAAAAATGCAAAGTTCAAATCAAACCCATTATATTAAATAAGATGAACATTGATTTGTTCTCTAAATCCTCAAACACTAGGAACAGTATGTTAAATCTTAACTCTTGAAGGTGGTTTAAGGTATAGGAAAAGATGGCCACATCAGAAAATGAAAAGAGAATGCAGCTGGGGAAAACAATCTGGACCCCCAGGTGAGTTTGCAACCTCTGAAAAGCTGCAAAACGTTTCCAAGCTTTAATTCACTGTTTATATAAAAGGAGGCTGGCGTTGTAGCTCTTACAGTCTATCATTACTACATGAATCACTTTTAGAAATTAAGTAGGTAGTACTTGAGAAAAGAAAAAAAATGTAGGAAAGAGAATAACTGAACCAATATTTCTTTTTTTTTTAATTTTACCCCAAAGAAAGTGGGCTTTATTTTATTTTTTTGTCTTTTTAGGCCCGCACCCGCGGCTTATGGAGGTTCCCAGGCTAGGGGTCTAATCAGAGCTACAGCTGCCAGCCTAAGCCAGAGCCACAGCAACACAGGATCCAAGCCGCGTCTGCAACCTACACCACAGCTCACGGCAACGCTGGGTCCCTAACCCACTGAGCGATGCCAGGGATCTAACCTGCAACCTCATGGTTCCTAGTCGGATTCATTTCCGCTGCGCCACGATGGGAACCCCTGAACCAATATTTCTGATATGTTTTTCTCTACTCTATGAAAGGCAGCATAGTTAAAAAGAATTAGCAATCCAGCTGTCAGTTCTACTGCTAACTAAAGGGGTAGGTCTTAAAGAGAAACAAAATAGGCAAAGGGCTTTTAGGGTTAAACTCTCCTAGGGTCAAACATGAGGTGAACAAGGTACCTATCCTTTCTAGCCAACGAATACCATACTAGAATGCTTTCCTACCAGTATTCCCATTCACACCTCCTCCCCTGACACCGAAGCACCATAGAAACATTCAGATAGAGTCCCCAAGGTTAAAAGGGTCCTTTCCAGTGGCTCTGCCAGGGGATATATAAGTCTTCAGAGTCACCTGGGGAAGTCTTAGCAAATTTGAAGATATATGCAAGTTTATATAAAGTGTTTATAAGCAACAAACTATTTCCTCTTACCACTAACTTGGGGGAATTTCCAAATTAGTATATATTTATATGAAAGAAAAAGAATCTTTTCCTAGGACAATGAACTCCCCCCCTTTCTCCTGAATTGTGTATTTTCCTATTCAATCATTACATTGTCTTCATTTTTTTTTTGTCTTTTTAGGGCCTCCCCGGGGCATACGGAAGTCCCAAGCTGGGGGGGGATCCAATCAGAGCTGTAGCTGTCAACCTACACCACAACTCACAGCAATGCCGGATCCTTAACCCACTGAGTGAGACCAGGGATCGAAACTGCATCCTCCTGGAAGTTGGTCGGGTTCATTAACGGCTGAGCCATGACAGGAACTCCCCGTCTTTCTGCTTCTTTTTCAATAGCTCTCACATACAGATGGAGACTACCCAGATCTAAGAGTGACAAGTGGTTTGTGCCTCCACCCCAGGAATACTTAATACAATGACTATACTTAAAAAACTACAACACTAAGTTCCTAAAGACCCAGAAAAAAAGCATTTAGATCTCTGAGTTGCGTTTGCTTCAGTTAAAAGCATCTTTAGTTTTACACGCAGAGCACTCTGATGACAATACATAATCACTGCGAATAAATGGATGAATGGTGGGCAACAGTTAACACATATTTTTTCAAAGATCTGTGCCAGAAAGAGTAGGCAAAACAAAGAAGTAATCCAAAACAGATATTAATTTTTTTTCTGTCATTTCAGGGCCACGCCCGCAGCATATGGAGGTTCCTAGGCTAGGGGTCCGATTGGAGCTGTAGCCACTGGCCTACGCCAAAGCAACGTGGGATCCGATCTGCATCTGCAAACTACACCACAGCTCACTGCAGCGCCATATCCTTAACCCACTGAGCAAGGCCAGGCATCGAATCCGTATCCTCTCAGATGTTAGTCAGATTCATTAACCACTGAGCCACGATGAGAACTCCAGTAACAGGTTATTATTTATCTGCAATACATTCTCATCCTCAAAAGGGGACTCCTGCTCTAGATAAAAGCCAAACAAAAGACGTCCAAGTGCCAACCTCATTACCTGAGACCTATCCAGAAAGAAGTCACATTTCCTGTAATGTGAGTAAAGTCACCATAATATCAGTGAATACCTTTATTTTAGACAGCACACATGAGCCACTCAAAGAAAAGTGAAAACACTTTTGCCAAGAACACATGGTCCCTTAGAAACTTGCTCAATACAATTATCTTCTTATAGGCCCTAAGGCTCTCCATCCTTTGAAGATGATCACTCCTCCTTTCATTTCAGACCTCCAAGGCCTGTTCTGCAATTAACCTTATCCCTACCAGAGTTCTAGTCTCCTAGGTACTCCAGCTGAATTTTATTGAGAAACACACACACACACACACAACGTTCATTCATGAGGTAATGAACCAAGGCTTAAGGCCTAACTAATCTTGTATTCTTCAACTCTCAGAAACTAGTGCCTTCACAAATCTTAGCTTCCCACGAACTTGCTCCTTCGGCTTGAAACGTCTGGCTGCTTGCGCTGACCCTGCAGCTTCGCTGGCCCCAACTAGTTCTGATTCTCTTGGCCCTTTCTTGTTTCTTGCTTCGGGCTCTCGGCCACAGCTCACACTCAATCTGCTTCCTGGTCTGCAGAATCCTTGGCGGTTGGGGAGAGGCCTATAAGACCCCCCCAAGTGAACTCGGGGCTCTAAAACTGAATGGGCCCAGCGTTCCCCTCGACTCTGACACTTCCAATGTCCACGCCCCGAACTCCCTGTCTTCACCTAGGCTGCAAGACCACCTCGGCCACCCTCCGAGCATCCCGCGCGGCGGCCCAGGCTCTCCCAGCCCCCTGCTTCCGGGCTTTCCCAGCAGTTCTGCTTCCGGTCCTTGGCCTCCGTCTCTCCCCCGGGCAGGGTTTCCCATCCCGCGCCCCAGGCCCTTCGCGCCGCTCGCCCGCGGGCTCTCACCGCTCGAAGAGCAGTCTCACAGAGAACACGCCCGCCGCCAGTGGGAACACGGAGAGAATGTGCCGGGCCCGCGGATAGCCGTAGCCGTCGCCCGGCCCCTCTAGGTCCGCCCAGCTCACGTTCTGAGGCAGCCAGAAGCGCTCACTCCAAAGCCAGCCCCACAGCAGGCCCAGGGCTCCCGCCGCTGCTGTCGCCATCTTACGCCCACCCCGCGGCTACTGCCGCCACAGCCTCAGCTGCCGCCCCAGCCAACGGAACCCGCGGGGAGGCGGCCCCGGGGCGGGGCCGGGCCGGCGGCCACCCCCTTCCGGCCCCTTCTTGTACCCGGCACGTCTCAGCCCCACTCCTTCGCCGGGCCCGGCCTCTTCCCCGCCCATCTCGCCTCCCCGCTCACCTCCCTCACTGCAGCCTCCCCAGCCGCCTCTTCTTGGGACCCCGCCCTCCAACTCGACCACGCCCTCCCTCGCCCGGCCTCCACCAGCCCTGGCCACACCCTCACACTGGTCCCGCCCCTTTTTTGCTACAGGTTTCGGAAAAGCTTCTCCTCGAGCTTCTCCTCGCTCACGCTCCTGTCTAGCCGCGGCTACGCCCGGTATTTCAGGCATAGCTCCCTTATGGAGACATTCTTCTTCTTCAGTCCAGCCAGCTCAAAGTTGTTCCGGCTCCCTAGAAGGCCATACCTCTCTCTTGTGTGTGTGTGTGTGTGTGCGCGCGCGCGCGCCTGTCTATCCGTCTATTCCCCTCTTCCTTCCCAGCCATCTCTCATTAGGGTTTATCGCTACCTCAGCTGGTACTGCCTACTAGCAGAGTTCTTTTTGCTCCCATTTTTCTCCCTTCCTGCCCCTCCATGACCTCGACCCCCTTTCACTGTCTATCCCTTAAAGTGGACTTAAAAAAAATTCTTTTATTCTTCTCATGGAAAAAAAAAAGGAAATGAAAGATATCCAAAGGAAAATATAAAGGAAAAAGAAAAGCAGACGATGGCCAATGTTTAATGAGGTTTACTATATGCCATGTACTGCACTAAACGTTTCCCACATTAACTTCCTCAACCTGTGAAGTAGGTGTTGTTTTATTTACTATTTTATGGATGAGTAAATTGAAGTCCAGAGAGCAGCTTGCCCAAGGTTACATAAACAAGTGGTAGAGCCGGGGCTTTTTTTTTCTTTTTGCCTTATCTGGGGCCGCACCCATGGCATATGGAGGTTCCCAGGCTAGGGGTCTAATAGGAGCTGTAGCTGCTGGCCTTTGCCATAGCCACAGCAACGCAGGATCCGAGCTGCGTCTGCAACCTACACCACAGCTCACAACAACGCCGGATCCTTAACCTACTGAGCAAGGCCAAGGATCAAACCCGCAACCTCACGGTTCCTAGTTGTATTCGTTAACCACTGAGCCACGATGGGAACTCCCAAGAGCTGGGGCTTCTAAACTACAAAGTCTTTAGATTCCAGAACCTTGAGCCTTTAAAGCTCCTTAATTTTAGATTTCCACACTGAACACTGAATTCTTTTGTGCATCTACATAAAGTAAGGGGAGCCATAGACAAGAAACCTTCAAAACACTGGACTCTAAATTATTCCTCAACTGCTGGAGAACACTGAACCTTAGGTGCCCTCTGTTAAAACCTGGCTGCACGCAGTTTTAATTACTACCACTACCTAGAACGATGATCTGAAAAAAAAAGATCAAAGAACTAATCTTGTCTGAGGACAGATAGAGTATCTTTATACTAGCAGGCAGGTTTACGGCAGATGATAAAGAGTTTCAAAGGGAGAGGAGGAAGGGAAAAAAAAGGAGCCATTTTAAGGAATAGACTAGAAGGTTTGCTTTAGTTCAGTGATTCTCAACCCTTAGTTTGCCACAGCTCAGACATTAGTTTGTCCCATCTGAGCCACAAAAGGAACTCCTCAATACCTATTTTTAAATAAATGCACTTCAGTTTCCTTGCACGATAAATGGGAGTATTAATATTGTTGACTGAGGGCTTCCCAGAGCCAGCCTCAACCCACTTCCAAGCTCACTATCTGGTCTCTGTTTCTAACCCTTCTCTCAGCAGCACTTTCATATCCCCACACCCATATCAGAAGGGTGCCACCAGGTCATTTATGTTGAGAGGAAGGTCATACCAGTTTGTGGAGGTGACTTTGACTGCAAAAACCATCACAGAGCTGATGTAATGGTCATTAAAGTGTTCTACTGGCTGATGGAGTTCCTGTCGTGGCGCAGTGGAAACAAAACTGACTAGGAACCATGCGGTTGTGGGCTCAATCCCTGGCCTCGCTCAGTGGGTTACCGATCTGGCGTTGCCGTAAGCTGTGGTGTAGGTTGCAGACATGGTTCAGATCTGGCATTGCTGTGGCTCTGGCGTAAGCTGGCAGCAACAGCTCTGATTAGACCCCTCACCTGGGAACTTCCATATGCCGCAGGTGCGGCCCTAAAAAGACAAAAAAAAAAAAAGTGTTCTACTGACTGATATGTTGGGTCATTAACCCACTGAGCCACAAGGGGAACTCTGAATTTCTCAGTTCTAATAAGTTCACAGGTAAACCAGTGCTGCTAATCTGAGAACTACTATCTGAAGCATTTTTGTCCAAACCCAGCAATAGCTTAAAACGATAACCACCTTATATTCAAGATACATTTTAAAAGAAGTACTCTCCCTGATCCCATAGGAATTCAAATCTGAGCCCCAAGGAACAAAGAATATGCTAACGTGGCATGCGGGAACTCACACATGATGACCCTGTTCACTAGATCTATTCCCAGAAAAATACATTTGTACCACATTCTCAGCCTCTTGGCTTTTAGAAAACATACTGCTGGCGAAATACGTAATGAAAGCAAACGTAGTACAGGTTTCACTTTGGCCAGGAGTGACCTGACCAGCAAACTGGTAGAACTAAGGTCCCTGTAACAGTCATGCACAGAGTTTCCTTAACCATCTCAGGTCCCAAGCTGGCCCCTTTTCCTGCTTCACCAAGAAAAACTCACATCATCCTTTTGTCAGCATTGACATACCAAGTCCAACAAGTTGCCTTCATTCAGAGAGCTGAGAGCATATGTGATAAGCACTATTTGTTTGGGTGTAGGTTCTTTTGTTTTCTAAGAATGTTTAGTGTTATCTGGTCTTTCTCTTGATAAGAATATCATTTTATTATATTGATTATGGAGCCAGTTCTTGTGTCTCCACTCTCTGTAACTATGTCTGTCTTAGCCCTTGAAGGCTATAGAAGCGTTCTTCCAAGGGTAATCTAAGTCTCCTAGTACCTGCTATATGCTGACACACTCAACTGATACCCAAAAATGCCAGCCATAGACACTCAGACTTTTTGTATAAAGTTAGTAGATATTGTGAGTACCCTGGGGATGGGTTAGCATAGCAGTGAGTCACAGAGTAAAGGAAAAGGAAACTCACCTCAAGCAGGACTGGATATTTTATAAAGGTCAGCAGGAACTTGTGGATTAACTGTTCAGTGAATTAGGGCTTTCTAAGTTACTTCAGCCTGTGGTGGGGCCAAGAGCAGACAGTAGTATGCAGCCATCCACTTAGAAGACCAGAAAAACAATGGAACACACAGTAATCCTGAAAAATGTAATAGACAACTCAAAAAGCATTTCTATCTCCAAGGAAATCTAAATTCCCACTTAAAAAAAAAAAACCTTAATAATTAGGGCAGTTGCCTCTGCAAGCAAGAAAATCAGATAACCGACAGTGCCTCTGCTCAGAGTAGAAAACAAATCCCTTTTCAGCAGACGCATTTGGAAATTCAATTTAGCATTTAGGCGTAATTGTAATGTAAATTATTAAATGCAGAGTACAGTTAACAATAAAAAACCACGGATTTCCCGTCGTGGCTCAGTAGAAACTAATCTGACTAGCATCTAAGAGGATGCGGGTTCTATCCCTGGCCTTGCTCAGTGGGTCACGGGATCCGGCGTTGCCGTGAGCAGTGGTGTGGGCCGCAGTCGCGGCTCAGATCCTGCATTGCTGCGGCTGTGGCGTAGGCCTGCGGCTACAGCTCCAATTGGACCCCTAGTCTGGGAACCTCCATATGCGGCGCGTGCGTCCCTAAAAAGACAAAACAAAAACAAACAAAAAAACACCCTTGTATTTTGAATTGGTAAAACAAATGGCTTATTTTGAATGTACACAGGAATTCTCTTGCCAAGTTGCTTTCAATTTTCAAGAAAAAATTTTGTCTTCTAGGATGAAAGCTTAAGATCGGCCCAACACCACCACCTAGTGGTGAGATGTATACATAGCACTTCTCCTCACTTGAAACCCATCAGACCCATTCACTTTTTCTACCCAAACTGCTAAAGTAAAAGTAGGTCCTGAGAGACTAACATCACGAGATAATAACTGAAAAGGAACATTGAAAGGTTCAAATGTAAATTAAAAGCTTTATTGAATAAAAATGTTTCAGAGTAAGCAAGACTGTAAGAAAGCAGAATATTTTACATCTCTAGAAAATATTAGAGCTAAATTTCTAAAAATGCAGTACAAAGAAAAGCCTATAGTTTAAAACACCTCTCTCCCCTCCACCATACACTTTGGAATATGAATTATGTACAACAACTGTACTCAAGTTTATATTGTTCCAAACCTTAATACTAGAAAACCATCTCCCCAAAAAAGGCCTATAATTGGCTTAATTGCACCCTAGGAATACTGTCTGCCATAAAAATCTACACTTCAAAGCTTGTAAGTATTAAAAAAAACTAGTGTCCCAGGGATATCAGAAGTAGAATATAGGGTTTGGGGATCTGAGCGCAAGTGGCTTAAGGCTTTATTTTTGTTTTTTCCTATTATTCCTCCTTTAGACGCCTCACTTTGCTCTAATATGCAACATGGCAAACAGCAATACAAAAGATCTTATAAAAATATTGCAGCTTTCAGTAAATTAGGAGAAGCACAGATACCACCAGAGAAGAAAGCAATCACTTGGGGTGTGGTCAAATTCATTGGCAAATACCACAGCTTATTTGGGACACAGTGAGTCTCTCAAAGCACCAAAGGTGCTCAGAAGATGCTCCACAAAGGTGGTTGTGCTATATTGCAATAATCCAGTTCAGGATGTGGTTTAGAAAGCAGGATGCAATAAACTCACCATATATATCAGAGTAAGCAATAAATTCCCCATATATATCAGAGTAAGAAAATTAACCTAAATTTTTTTTAAAAAGACTACATATTTGATCTCTTAACAGAGGAATACTAAACAATAAATTGGTATGCATGTAAAAATACACAAACTGTGCCCTTTATACTAAAGTGCATTCGGTTATAATGCTTCGGTCCCTAAATCACTTCTGCATGTTTCCTAATTCCTTAGTTGAATTTTCAGTGTAACAATGTACTACTAATCATTTGTCATATCGCCTTTGGGGAATTCAGTGGAATCTGAACCCTAACAGTCTGACTATCCCCTCACCGCACCCCCACCCATTCGCACCCCCATAAGACCTTAAAGCACTTACGCAGACCATCATTGCTAAAATAGAGGATTTAAGTAATGTTATCTCTAGCATTTAGAATTGGTTCACTTAAGCTGCAGTATAGGATTTTTTTTTTAAGCAAAAACTCTTTTCCAAAGTTACTTCCACATAAATTACAGTTCATGCTAAGGTAGCCGTTTACAGGCATCACTTTGATAAAGGGCGGTAGCTTGCTAACCTAACACAAATTTAAGGCCCAGCATCGTTGCAATTTGTTATTCCTCATCTTCATCCTCATCGTAGTACCGATTTCTTTTTATCTGTTCCTCCACGGATAGCTCTTCATCTACTTCTTCCTCCCAGAATTCCACATCCTGGGATTTCGGATTCTGAGCAGTGAATTCTTTAGCAGAGGTGTTGTCTGCAAAGTCAGACCAATTTTTAGACTTGGGTTCCAGGGGAGACTGCAGCTGGAGAAGGTTTCTATCACCTTCATCTACGTTTGCACCATTTTCTATAAGACCTTCACTCCCTACTTCAAAATCGTGACCTTCCTTACTTCTCCTCCCTGCCTCCCCTCCTCTAGATTCTTTGCTTGGCCAGGTCGATTTTCCCACACTCCCATTCTTCTCGGAGGCACTGGCATTTTCCATCTGTTTCCTTTCTGCTGCTACACCTCCTCCGAACTCCTCACTCTGCTCTGACAGGCTCCAGCCTTTCCTCATGGGTGGGGACAAGGGCTTGGGGCTCCTGACTGAAGCGGTTCGAAATGAAGCTGCTACGGTGAATGGGCGGCTTCTCTCCTTCAGGGAAGAAGATCTTCTCAGCTTCTTCAGATCCAGGTCTACATCCTCAGGAGCTTCGGGCTTGCTAACTTCATCCTCAGGAGGCCATTTAGGCTTAGAAACTTTGATCCCTTCCTCCAAAGCACTCCCTGGACTGCTAAGCTCAGTGGGGGGCGGCCAGGCGATCCTCAGCTTCTTGGTTTCGGCTGGCTTGTCTTCTTTCTCCAGCTGGGAGGAGGCCTTGGCTTCCATACTTGCAGTCAGCACACCCACCTTTGCAATGGGGGCGTCTTCTACCCCTGGGCTCTGAGGGATCTCCGGTGCATTTGGAAGCTGGGCTGGTCTCTCCAACATCTCTTCATTTTCAGGTTTGCTTGCCCACAGATCCTTGTGTGGTCTGTGTCCAAAGCCTTCATCATAGTTGCCTTTAGATTTAAAGAGCTGATTGAAGTGAGGCTTGCAATAGATTCTCCCGTGTAAGGAAGCATATGTTCCTAGACTGTTGTTTAAGGGGAAAAAAGAACATAAAATTAACAAATCTGTGTACTCTTATTTATACCAGAAGGCTGAAACCTGGCAATTCCAGTATTTTCAGAAGACACGAAGTGAGAAAAATCTCTTTAAAAGCACATCAGTCACCTAGGAATCTCTTCCCTCTTTTAAGCACATTTCTTATATTTCCTAAGTATTTATAACCTATAATTACTTTTGGAGTTCTTATCATGGCTCAGTGGTAATGAACCCGACTAGTATCCATGAAGATGAGGGTTTGATCCCTGACCTCGCTCAGTGGGTTAAGGATCCAGCATTGCCGTGAGCTGTGGTGTTAGTTGCAGACTCAGCTCAGATCTGGCATTGCTGGGGCCGTGGTGTAGGCCAGCAGCTTCAGCTCCGATTTGACCCCTAGGCTAGGAACTTCCATATGCCGTAGGTAAAGCCCTAAAAAGATGAAAAAAAAAACCCTATAATTACTTTCATTTATTTTATGGCTACACCTATAGTATTTGGAAGTTCCTGATCCAGGGATTAAATCTGAGCTGCACCTTAGCTCTGCTGGATCCTTTAACCCACTGCTCAGGGCCAGGGATTGAATCCACACCTCTGCAGTGACCTGAGCCACTGCATTTGCATTTTTTTTTTCCCTTTTTAGGGCTGAACCTTCAGCATATGGAAGTTCCCAGGCTAGGGGTCAAATCAGAGCTGCAGCTGGTGGTCTATACCACAGCAACGCCAGATCCAAGCCACATCTGCAACCTGTGCCACACCTCACGGCAACCCCTGATCCTTTAATCCACTGAGTGAGTCCAGAGATCGAACCCACATCCTCATGGATACTAGTCGGGTTCACAACCACTGAATCACAATGGGAACTGCAATGCAGACTCTGATTCTTTTTTTTTTTTTTGTCTTTTTGCCTTTATCTAGAGCTGCACCCGTGACATACGGAGGTTCCCAGGCTAGGGGTCTAACAGGAGTTGTAGCTGCCGGCCTTCGCCACAGCCACAGCAACGCGGGATCCGAGCTGCGTCTGCAACCTACACCATAGCTCACGGCAACGCCGGATCCTTAACCCACTGAGCAAGGCCAGGGATCAAACCCGCAACCTCATGGTTCTTAGTCGGATTCGTTAACCACTGAGCCACGAAGGGAACTCCAAACTCTGATTCTTAACCCACTGTACCACAGCAGGAACTCCCATCATTACTTTTAATAATATTCCTTGTAAAAAGCTGAATCTTTTGCCTCCTAGTTTCCCATTTGTGTTACAGTGGAAAAGGGTGTTTTTATAGGAATGTGTATAATGCTCTGCAAACTGCTGGCACTCAGTAGATGCTGGTGACCGAAGAAAGGAAAGCTACGGTTAACAGGAGAACAGTGAGTAGTAACCAGGAAGTTGGTCTATCCAAATGTCAGTGCTGCACAGGTTTTTATAGGACATCCGGTGTCTCTTGCAGGGTAACAAACTTTAAAGGAGAGCATGAAAACAACAGCATTTCCACAGAAGAAATATAACAATTTGAAAATTTATAAAAATGTGCTCTGGAGAAAAAAATTACCGTGGGCACAAAAAGAACCATTGAGTGGAAGTTACAGAGGCACATTTTGGCTCAACAGAAGGGGAAGTTGTGGAGCCAGAGTTAACACTTGGAACCAGCTGCTGTGGGGTATCAACCCCCGAAGAAGTGCCACACGGATGCCAGGACATCCATCTATCTATCTTCCTTCCTTCCTTCCTTCCTTCCTTCCTTCCTTCCTTCCTTCCTTCCTTCCTTCCTTTTCAAGTTACCCCTATCTTGTGAATCTGTGTTCTCTCTCCCTCTCTTTTATTTTTATTTATTTATTTTTAGGGCCGCACAGCATATGGAGGTACCCAGGCTAGGGGTCCAATCCGAGCTGTACCTGCCGGCCTACGCCACAGCCACAGTAACACAGGATCCGAGCTGTGTCTGCGACCTACACCACAGCTCACGGCAATGCCGGATCCTTAACCCACTGAGCAAGGCCAGGGATCGAACCTGCGTCCTCATTAATGCTAGTCAGATTCATTAACCACTGAACCACGACGGGAACTCCCAGGACATCTTTCAACAGTGTGCTGGAAAGGATGCTTGCTCTGGAAGGAAGCTGGAGGAAGTGACATCGGTTACTTCCTCCTCCAAGATTCTGTGATTAAAATGAGTTAATATGGAATATTTCCCCAGTGTGCCACATTTATATCCATACTTTGAGTTACTTGGAAGAAATGATACATAATTATTTTTTCAGAAATAAAATGAAGCACTATACAGAAAACATATATGCTCTTCAGGCTCTGTTATTGCTCTTTTAACCATTTATACAGTGCTTAGGATAATTTAAAGGGTTTCTCCAAGCATCCTCTTGAGATTTCTGAATTTTATGATTCTGTAATACCAAGGCGAGACATTCTACTAAATTAGGTCACAGGGGCGTTTCACCTGCAACCAACGCTATTTAAGCTTCAGTCCTAATATATAAATTTTTTTTTTTGGTCTTTTTGCCTTTATCTAGGGCCGCACCCGTGGCATATGGAGGTTCCCAGGCTAGGGGTCTAACAGGAGCTGTAGCTGCCGGCCTTCGCCACAGCCACAGCAACGGGGGATCCGAGCTGCGTCTGCAACCTTCACCACAGCTCACGGCAACGCCAGATCCTTAACCCACTGAGCAAGGCCAGGGATCGAACCCGCAATCTCACGGTTCTTAGTCGGATTCGTTAACCACTGAGCCACTAAGGGAACTCCCTAATATATAAATTAACACGCCAATGTACCAAGAAGTTCTAAACACCACTGTCATTTGATATAAAATGCGTGTCACTCAATGGTACTTTTTCCTTTTTTCAAAGGCTTTCCACAGCACACACTTTAGCACCGCAGATTTCAGTACCAGTGTTCTAAAAGCCGAAGACCTGCCTCCGGAGGTCCATCCGTACAGAGGGACAGCTTATTTTGGTCTGGCTCACCTAAGTTTGTTGTTGCAATAGGAACAACGGAAGCAACTGACGTGAAACACCTGCTGGTTGGCCAAGAGACGCTCCATTGGGTAGACTGTTTTCTGACATTCCACGCAGGTCTCTCTGACAGGTGCCTGAAACTTCTAGGAAAAGGAAAAGGACAACTTTTAGCTGGTATAGGCAGTGATGAATGAGTACTCTGCTGAGACGGGCCCTCGGGTTTACTATGCTATCTAGGGGCTCCCTTACCTGATCTGCCAGTTCTCAGAGGAACACTAAGCCTGCTCCAATTCTATCATTTGACTCTTGAAAGCCAAAAGGCTCCTGATTTCCTGACCCAGTTTGTGTGGCTGCCCTGAGTGTAGCAGCCACTAAGGATGGGTGGAACTGGGCTGGGCTGCAGAGAAAGGCTTAGACAAACCACCACACACACACGTACACACAAAATGACTCCGCAGACAGGAAATTAGGAGAAAAGGTCATCACACACAGAAGAAAGAAGTCTGATTGTCTGATCCAAGTGCCAAATAAAAGCAGGATAGACTTTTTAAAGAACAGATTCTGAAGGGGATATACTTCAAGGAGAGAAAGGGCATTTGGCTTTGGGAATTAGGAAAAGACACTTTGATAAAGTATCTCTTGGTCCCCTCTGCTTATAATCTTGACTTGCTCAATCCAACATTTTAAAATAAATCAAAATGGACATATCAATGGAACATTTTAAAAGAGACACAAACTATTTTATTGACTACAGAAGAAAACATATCCCAATAAAGCTATAGGTTCTATAATCTTTAAAAAAAAATCAATGGAGAATAAAACTAATATAATGAGGGTGGGGAGTCATAACAGGGAATTCATGAATTTTTTGTAAAGTGTGGATCAGGAGTGGGGTGAGCACAGCTGTTGCTGACAAACTCAGTCCTAAACTATATAAAGTAGTTTGCATTCCAAAGCTGTAAATTTTTACATGATAAGAAATGGTTACATAACCACCAGGGGTGAGAAGAAGCAGCCCCTAGGTGTCTCAATCTTTGACTTGTCCTAAGAGAAACACCTCAGCCAGTAAATGCAGAGCAGTTTAGTGAAGGTGGCCAGGAAGTTCTCTGAGGTCCCCCGGTGGCCTCTTGGCCACCAAGACCAGTGTGGCGGTAAGTAATACAAATTAGTGCCAAGGCCCAGGGCTTGAATGGTTAAGATAAGGCTCAAATAAAACAGGTTATGGGCAAGATAAAATTTTGATTAAAAAATCCAAAAACAGACTCACAAAAAATTCAGACAGCTGGTTCACATGTCACATAATTCACTAAGAAGTAAAGCAAAAAACAGGAATAGTTTTCCAAGTAGATTCGGACAGGAAGTGAGAGTAGAAAACAGGCATAAAATGGAAGTAAAGGGGAAAGATTTTTACAAGAGAGTTTAAAAATTAGGGGGGAGTTCTCACTGTAGCACAGTGGGTTAAGAACCTGACTGCAGCAGCTTGGGTTTGCTGCAGAGGCGCAGGTTCCATCCCCAGCCCAGTGCAGTGGGTTCAAGGATCTGCCATAAGTAAAACTGCAGTTCAGGTCTCAGCTGTGGCTTGGATTTAATCCCTGGCACTGGAACTTCCATATGCTGTGTGTGTGGCCATTAAAAAGAAAAAAAAATAAAATAAAATTAGTGGTAAACTACCGAATAGCACCAAAGGAATGAAGAAGGAGGGCTAAGTGTTATCAGCCTTCCTAGGTTTAGAGTCAAAAAGAAAAACTTAAAGAGTCAAAGACCACAGCCACAACCTGGTTCACCGAGCATAAGGGAGGAACTTATTTTTTAATTTTTTTGTCTTTTGTCCTTTTAGGGCCACACCTGTGCCATATGGAGGGTGCCAGGCTAGGAGTCTAATCGGAGCTGTAGCTGCCAGGCTACGCCACAGCCACAGCAACATGGGATCCGAGCCGCATCTGCAACCTACACCACAGCTCACAGCAACGCCGGATCCTTAACCCACTGAGCAAGGACAGGGATCGAACCCGCAACCTCATGGTTCCTAGTCAGATTTGTTTCTGCTGCGCCACGACAGAACTCTAGGGAGGAATGTAAATATGATTAAATGTTATTGAACTGAATGCTGCTGGAAGATATTAGGGCATTATTTGGAGCTCAGAATAGTTTTTTCTTCTTTTTTAAAAACTTATTTTATTGAAGATTTACAATGTTTTGATAGTATAGAGCAATGATTCAGATATATATACATATTTTTCATATTCTTTCCCATTATGGTTTATTACAGGATAGTGAATATAGTTCCCTGTGCTATATACAGTAGAACCTCATAGAATTGTTTTTTCTTACATGGATACCTTTTACAAAATAGGACCTAAGTGAAGATGTCCTTGGGTAGTTTGATTAGTTTTTTCTAAAAGGACTAGGTCCTTGTCTACCAAGCAGGAAACACATTAAAATGCAGAATAAAATTTGGGTATAATAGTACAATTGAAGCCAGTGGAGAGAGCCTGTACAAATCACAATTCACACAATGTAAAAGTAATAGGTCAATTGTATTTACTTATCAGACTGAAAATCTTTTTCAGCTGCAGGATGAATGCTGTATTTTTAACACTTAGGAGAATAAATGTTCTTTCTGGTCAGTAAAGACAGAGCAGGAGACAGAAATTTCCCATAGTATAGGAGATAATGGGTATTATTCTGCTAAAGGGGAGTGGAGGCCTACAGAGCACGCCTCCATCACACACACACACACACACACACACACACACACACACAGAAAACACAACAGTGGAAGAAGGGTGCAGCTCAGTGAATAGAAAGGAAAACCTGAGAGAAAGCTGCAAGTTGAGCTCACATTAGGAGGAAAGTGGCAGGAGCAGAAATTAGGTACCAGGAGCAGGAAGCAGAAGCTGGAAGAGACAAACAGGAACCTTGAATGAATACACAGCATTTGGTGTGTCCTGGAGCACTGGACTGCAACTGAGCTGAAACCCAGTTACAGACGCAGACCCAAGAATAAGACCACATTTTCTTTCTTTTCCAAGTCACACTTCCAATCGTGACCAGATCAGCCTCTCTCACATCCACCTGAGGCTGGATCAGAGTATCAGCTCAGGAGAGCGTTTTATGAGCCTCCACCCACCCAAGGAGTGTCTCCTTAAACAATTCTTCAGTGCTTTATTGCCTCCCACACCTGACCCACAATGGCTCTCTCTTGAATGGAGCCTTCACCCACACAAGTGAAAAGTTATGCCTCTCCTGAATATCAAATTAATAGACGCCTTGCTCCACTACTTGACTAACCATAAGCTTCTAACTAGCCAGAGCTACCAGAGTCCCATGATTCTGATTCCTTTTGTACATAAATCCTTTTCAATATTATTTAAGGTTTATGTGGCAGCTGCCCAAGGGCGCTTATAGTATCATAAAGACAAGAGGACCCTGACATGGTAATATGCCAAGTCAGAGTGCCTGCGGCTGTGCCTCCCTTTATTTCCTCTGTCCTGGGCTCTCAGCCACTTTTCTGTAATTGCCCCCATGTCTATTCAGACAACAGGAAGCATAGTCAGTGCCCAAAAATCTCTATCATTATGACAAGACTGGCATACATCCTGCCCATGCCTTCATGGCATGCTCGAACTTGGCACAGTGACATTAAAAACACTGCCAATATTAAAATGTTAGATGTTTTTATCTTTACAATATATATACATATATTTTTTTTTTTGGTTAGTAAGATGTTTTTTCATCTCCCCTCCCTCATCCTTTTTCACAGGTAGAAACGAAAGTACCAGGATTTCAGGTACCTTATCAAAGCTTGCACAGAATTAAAATGAAAACTCAGAATTCCCAGCTCACACACCAGTAGAGTATTTTCTAAACTGCCCTGGAATAAATTTCCATAAATGAAGGAAACTCTTTGGGGAAGAGAGCAGATGCTAACCCAAATGAAAATAATTTCACCACAGCACTTTGAACAAATGACACAGCCTTCGTTTTGTTTCAAATGGATACTTAGATAATATCTTTGGGATATTCAGGAATGAATGAGGTAATATATAAATTATTGATGTTCCTAAAAACTGTCACATCTTTCCCATCAGAGATCTTACAGGCCTTTTGTTGATCAGCATCTACTTAAAGCTTTTTTCCAATAATTTTTTATGACTTCATCTACATCCTTTCACTCTCTTGCCTTACGTATATTTTTTAGTCTAATGAAAGCTCCAATGCCCTATATGTCCGTGTGTGGGAGTGGGCAGGCAGCAGCTGGCAATAAGTGGTGAAGCTAAGTAGCCTTTAGACACAGTGAAATCAGAAGGAAATTCTGTACTAATGTCAGGCCTTCATTCCTCAGAGCACAATAAAAGGCCTTTCGTTTCTTCTTTCCAACTTATGTAAAATATCTAGGTAATTAAACTGAAACTCTTCATCATACAGTAAATGGTTCAGTTGGCTCCATATAGGCTTAACCCTTCCCCTAGCTTTCTGTGAAACTCTTCATGAAGTGAAAGTTTTTAAAATTTTATTTATTTATTTTATATTTACAACGTTAAAGTTTATTTATTATATATATATATTTTTCCATTATAGCTGGTTTACAGATTTCTGTCAAATTTTCCAACTGCACTGCATGGTGACCCGGTTACATGTACATATATGGATTTGTCACACGTGATTAGATTAGGCTGTACTATACAGCCGGACCTCCTTGCTTTTCCATCACCGAAGCACTTGTTAACCCCATTCCCTCCCAACGCCTCCCTAACCCCCTTGGCAACCACAAGTCTGTTCCCCAAGTTCGTGATTTTCTTTTCTGTTGAGAGGTTCATTTGTGCAGTATATTAGACTCTAGTTATAAGAGATATCATATGGCATCTGCCTTTCTCCTTCTCACTTGCTTCACTCAGTATGAGGGTCTCTAATTCCATCCATGTTGCTGCAAATGACATTATTTTATCCTTTTTTATGGCTGAATAGTATTCCATCCTGTATATATATCACATCTTCCTAATCCAATCATCTGTCAATGGACATTTGGGTTGTTTCCATGTCTTGGCTATTCTGAATAGTGCTGCAGTGAACATGCGTGTGCAAGTGTCTTTTTCAAGGAAATTTTTGTCTGGATATATGCCCAAGAGCGGGAATATTTATTTATTTTTTGACTTGTATTTTTGGCTGCACCCACAACATGTGGACGTTCCCGGGCTGGGGACTGAACCCTTGCCATAGCAGTGACAATGCCAGAACCTTAACCTGCTGAGCCACCCAGGGAATTCCTGAAACTCTTTATGGAGGCATTTTGGGGATAGAGTATCCTACATGTACAGGAAGGGTTAGTCCTCTGAGAAAGCAGTGATGACATACGTAGGTGGTGAGCAAAGATTCCAGATGCCCTTCTAGCATAATCCTGATAGACTGGCTAAACAGCATAAAACCTCCTACCCTGTCCAGAGAGGAAGGGACAGAGCATATCTTCTCATGCAGGCTGCCAGGTTTTTTCTCCACATAGATCAGCAGGACCAGCCTGGGAACCTGGCAAGGGGCTATCCTAGACCAGGAGGTGTTCCCAGGGCCGGTCACGTCTCCTTCCTTATCCTCCCCACCAGGAATGTTTAGGGAATAACTTTTTTTTTTTTGTCTTTTTTGCCTTTTACCTAGAGCCGCAACTGCGGCATATGGAGGTTCCCAGGCTAGGGGTCTAATCGGACCTGTAGCTGCCGGCCTTCGCCACAGCCACAGCAACGCGGGATCCGAGCCGCATCTGCAACCTACACCACAGCTCACAGCAACGCCGGATCCTTAACCCACTGAGCAAGGCCAGGGATCGAACCCGCAACTTCATGGTTCTTAGTCGGATTCGTTAACCACTGAGCCATGAAGGGAACTCCAGGGGGAATAACCTTTTTTCAAATGGAGGACATAAAGCTTAAGAGACCCCTGGGTCTCTTGAGTTGAAAGGTTCTGATACTTCTCACTGGGTCCCCTGAGCTCCAGACCCAGTACACCTTTTTTGAAGAAGGAACCTGCCATTTTGACTTCATTAGTGCCGTCTCGTCAATTGAACTATTTGGCCAGTGTCCAAAATAGACAAAATCCTTACTTTTAAAGACCCATATCATTTGTGGCTCTCTTTTTTTCGTTTTACTTTATTAAGCTAAAGTTGGAAATGAATTGAGTCTTTACCTCAGATGTCCTATTTTCAATAACAGACAGGCACTAAGGAACAGTTTTTTCCAGGATGTGTGGGACCCAGAAATCTATTCTGAGTGAACAAGTTTATTCTTAGCTGCGTGTAATTTCCCAAAGTGAAGAAACAACTTCTGTCGCATGGTCTAGAGCCATAAGACCAGTTATGCCAGCGGGTCCTATAAACACTAAAATGTCTATACACTTGCCTGCAAAACGTAAAGGGCAAATCCAAGGAAGAGAAAATAAACGGCCCTTAAATAAAAGTGATGTGATTGCCTACTGCCTTGGTTCTATACACCATAAACACTTGAGCTTTGGACCACAGACAAACATAGGCAGTCAGGCCAGTTTACTCCAGCCTTTATACAATGTTCAAAACCCAAGCTGTATGTCTGGTGAAAGTAGGCTTGCCGTTGTTCAACTGCTGAGTGACGAGAGCCAAAGAGGCAGGCATGAGTCTGGGGCAGGTACAGGGGAGCTTTATCTCCATCTCCTCTCCCTGGTGTGCCAGGAAGAGCTCAGTGAGATGCAGTCCTTCACACACTGCTCATCAGCTCAGACCCTGGCGTGTGGATCAGGAGGGATCCCAGAAGGTCCAACCCAGCATGGACCAGGAGGTCTGGCCTAGCAGTTGAGGGAGGGGGGCAAGACTGGCTTGAGAATTCAAATATACCTGAGAATAGCTTTTTTTTTCTTTTTAGGGCCGTACCTGCGGCATGTGGAAGTTCCCAGGCTAGGGGTTGAATTGGAGTTGTACCCCTGGCTTACGCCACAGCCACAGCAACTCGGGATCCCAGCCTTCTCTGTGACCTATGCCACAGCCTGTGGCAACACTGGATCCTTAACCCACCGAGCGAGGCTGGGGATCGAACCCACAACCTCATGGATACTAGCTGGCTTCTTAACCAAGTGAGCCATAACGGGAACTCCAAGAACGGATTTTAGTTCTTAGATTAGCCACAGAATTCCCCAGTCCCTCAGTCACACAGAATCCACGGCCAAGTCAGCTTTCCTAGTTGTTCTTGGTCCAGAACCACAACCCAAAGACTCACATCTGAGCAGGGTTGCTGTTGGAAAAGAAATTAACCCCGTGGCATTTGCTACTTTATTGGCCTCCAGATACTGGAAAAAGAAAGTGCTGATGACAGCATGAGCGGACCTTTAAGGCCAGGAGAGGGTCATGCTGAAGACATGTGCAGATTCCATCACGCAGCTCAATTCTTTCTCCCTAATTTACTTACTTTCTCTCGCCACTTTCTTCACTTTTTCTTCCTTTTCAATAAATCTTACTCTCATACATCTCTGCTCCCTTTAAAATTTTCATATTTACCTCCTTTCCTCCCACTCCTCCCTTTTTAAATCTAACCTTTAAATCTTTTTAAAAAATTTATTCTTTCCCCTTCCTCCCTCACTTCCTTCCTTCCTCCCTTCCTTCCATCCTTCTTTTTGCCACCCCATGGCATATGCTCCCAGGCTAGGGATCAGATCCCAGCCGCAGCTGTGACCTATCCAGATCCTTTAACCCACTGTGCTGGGCCAGGGATTGAACCTGCGTCCTACTGCTATAGAGACAAGCTGATCCCATTGTTCTACAACAGAACTCCCCTTTTTTTCCTTCCTTCTTTCCCTCCTTCCTTCCTTCCTTCCTTCCCTTTGTCTTTTTGTCTTTTAGGGCTGCACCCATAGCATACAGAGTTCCCAGGCTAGGGGTCCAATCAGACCTGTAGCCACTGGCCTACACCACAGCCACAGCAACACCAGATCCCAGCCACGTCTGCAACCTACACCACAGCTCTCGGCAATGCTAGATCCTCAACCCACTGAGTGAGGCCAGGGATCAAACCCGCGTCCTCATGGATGCTAGTCAGGTTCGTTAACCCACAGAGTCATGATGGGAACTCCTCTTTTTCTTTTTTTCCGCTGTGCCCACTGCATGTGGAAGTTCCCAGGCTAAGGATCAAATCCATGCCATAGCAGCAGCCTCAGCCACAGTATTGACAATGCCAGATCCTGAACCCACTGCACCACAAGGGAACTCCATCTAACCTTTAAATCCTGGATTCTCCCCTTTCCTCCTTTTGTTCCCAACCCTCATCTATGTCCTTGTCTCTTCATCCTTTCTGTGCACTAGAACTTTCATTAAGGGACCAATCATGCCCACAGTTGAGAGAGAGAAACATGGCAGATGCGTGCATGAGGTTGAGGCAGTACAAACCACCTAAAAGCTAAATAATTCTTCCTATTGAGTTTCTCTCAAATGTTAAAACTTTTGAAACAAAACCTACTACTTAAGAAAGCACCAGAGGAGGAAAACACTTAAGAAGTGTGGATATGTTTGGTTATTTTATTTTTTTAATTTTTAATTTTTTTTTTTTTTTTTTTGCTCTTTGCACTCTGCGCATACGGAGGTTCCCATGCTAGGGGTTGAATGGGAGCCACAGCCACAGCAATGCAGGATCTGAGCCACATGTGTGACATACACCACAGCTCATGGCAATGTTGGATCCTTAAACCCACTGATCAATGCCAGGGATCGAACCTGTAACCTCATGGCTACTAGTCGGATTCGTTTCCGCTAAGCCATGACAGGAACTCCTAGATACATTTGGTTACTAACGGAAGTGGGTAAATCAGCACTGCGTTAGCAAAGCATTCAATTAAAACAAGTCAAGTAATCAGACTAAAAGAGGTGTTGGATTTTTTTAAACCTTTTTTTTTTTTTGTCTTTTTGCCTTTATGTAGAGCCGCACCCACGGCATATGGAGGTTCCCAAGCTAGGGGTCTAACAGGAGCTGTAGGCGCCGGCCTTCGCCACAGCCACAGCAACACAGGATCCGAGCCGCGTCTGCAACCAACACCACAGCTCACGGCAACGCAGGATCCTTAATCCAATGAGCAAGGCCAGGGATCGAACCTGCAACCTCATGGTTCTTAGTCGGATTCGTTAACCACTGAGCCACGAAGGGAACTCCTAAACCTTTTTCTTAATGGGAATATATATTGTTCATAGAAAGGGAAAAGGCTACTTTTAAAAATTAGTGAATAAAAGGAAACTATAGATTGAGTAGCCTAGTCAAATTTTCCTAAGGTACAAACATTTTGTATACTCTTTAACATTTAATATTATAACCTAGTATAAATGTTACGTGCATGTTCATTTTTATAGCAAAACCCTGCTGGAATGTGTATTCTTCCCTTCTTTCCTTTTTTTTTTTTTTGCCACACCCACAGCATGCAGAAGTTCCCAGGCCAGGGATCGAACCTGTGCCATAGCAGTGACAAAGCCAGTTCTTTAACTGCTGGGCCACCAGGGAACTCCTACACTTTCTTTAAATGTGCTGACCACCAATCACGTTATGTTCAAGTTCTTCAGACCAGGGAGCCGCCACTGTCTCCAAGTTAACACTGCACATTCCTATCCAATGGGCTGATTTTAACATTTTGTAGTGCTCATTTTTTTAGGTTTTTACCCATTCATAGACTTATGAACTTTGATTTAAGAACAACAAAAAGTCAAGTTGTTTTCTTTAACTTTGGGTTTTCTTTCATGAACTTTCCAGATTTCAAACTAAGCAATATAAGTGAGCCTCCCCTCTTCAGGCTCAAACACCTAAGCAAAGACAACAAGATTTCCAGGGAAAGCGAATGGCCCAAGTGTGCCCTTATTTGGGATTTTCATCCCCAGGAAAGCAAAAATGTTTACAATGAACATAGTGATAAAAGGTGCAATGAGCTCTTCCAGTAAACCAACATCTAAGGCTCCAAAAGAAACTGCCATCATACCTTCACTGCTTTGGGAGGAGAACTTTCAGAAAGGCTGGAGGCTCTGGCAGCTGGACTTAGCGGCTTGGGATGCACAGGTTGCTGGACGTCACTCTTAACCTGGGATTTACCTGCTGCAGTTACAAAAGGAAGACATTTTACAGTATCTCCTGGGAAGTCTCACAACGGTTCTTCCCCAAAGCAAAGGTCTGGCACCTCCACTAACTTCAGGTCTTTCAACACCAGGAAGAACACCGACTTTTTGGCTGAAGAATATTCTAATGCTAAAAGCTATATGCTCTTAGGTTCTTGCATAAATTGTGGTCTCAACTCAGAGACTTTCTCATCCTTTGCCACACAGAGCAGGAATCCAAACCATCCTAGATAAGGAAGCTTCTACCCTATGGCATTTGTCATTTTTTTAACCCTGTTTATAGACTTTGAGGGCTTTCTGTTAGTTAGCACTCCCAAGACTCGAGTGTTTCAGCTCAACCCGGGGAAATGGGGGAATGTGAGGGCAGAAATTTGACAATGCGTGTTCATGCATATTTGTGTGTATTATTTGACAGCATCTTTTTTGTTAGTTCTATAGCAGATACCCATGGATGAAGATTATGGAAAAGCGCTCCATGAATTTTTTTCATAATCATTGACGTGTCACTTGCCTAAGTTAATTTTCTGCCAATATAGACTTTGCTTGGAAAATTCAGAAGAGGTACAGAGAATGCATTCACACAGTTACAAAGGAACCATAAAAGAATTCCCTAAAATTGAGAGTTATGTCAACAAAGTACTAACGAATTAAGGCTTATTTTTCAAAAAAATGTTTTGCAGACCTAGTAAAAACTAAAAAAATTTCTAGTCCAAGCAAAATGACTACAAAAAGAATGTTCTTGGATTCAAGCAGCAAGAGTTTCTCTCTGAAAAAAAATTTTCTTTTTTGTCTTTTTGCCTTATCTAGAGCCGTACCCGCGGCATATGGAGGTTCCCAGGCTAGGGGTCCAATCAGAGCTGTAGCCACCGGCCTTCGCCACAGCCACAGCAACGCAGGATCCGAGCTGCGTCTGTAACCTTCACCACAGCTCACAGCAACGCCGGATCCTTAACCCATTGAGCAAGGCCAGGGATCGAACCCGCAACCTCATGGTTCCTAGTCGGATTTGTTAACCACTGAGCCACGAAGGGAACTCCTCTCTCTGAAATTTTAAGGCAGAGATCTGTTTAGTTAATACTACTTTTTGCTGAGTTTTCAGTGCCTACTAAACTAACCTGAGGAGAAGCTAGAAATCATATATAAAAAATAATAACATACTGAACATCAGAAACAAAAGTGGACATACTGACATCCTTTTAAGGAAAAACCAACATTTTTGTCTTTGGGAGAAGTGAGGCTCAAAACGGCAAGAAAAAGTGATCAAATTCAACACCAAGAGGAAAAACCTCTAGAATCTCAAAGGAGGGTGGATTATGGTACACATTTAGATACATTTTAAAAATATATATATTTTTAAATGTTTATTCAACCAACTTTTGAATTTATTTTTATTTTTTGGCTGTGTCTGGCATGTGGGCCAGGGATCGAACCCAAGCCACAGCAGTGACTCAAGCCACATCAGTGACAACACTGGAACCTTAACCACTAGGCCAACAGGGAACCCCCTCAAATACCATCCTTTTTTTTTTTTTTAACGTCACACCTATGGCATATGGAACTTCTGGACCAGGAGCTGAATTGGAGCTGCAGCTGTGGTCTATGCCACAGCGGAAGCAATACTAGACCTGAGCCAAATCTGTGATCTACACTGCATCTTGTGGCAATGGGGGATCCTTAACCCACAAAGCCACAACAGGAACTCCCAAATACTAATTCTTTATCCCTATAAATGAATAAAATCCTTCTTGGCCAAACTTCTATTAAAATGAGACTTTATTTTTTAATTTTTTTTTGCTTGTTAGGGCTACACCTGTGGCATATAGAGTTTCCCAGGCTAGGGGTCCAATCGGAGCTGTAGCCGCCGGCCTATGCCACAGCCACAGCAACACATGATCCAAGCTGTGTCTGCAACCTACACCACAGCTCATGGCAACACCAGATCCTCAACCCACTGAGTGAGGCCAGGGATCGAACCCATAACCTCATGGTTCCTAGTCGGATTTGTTTTCGCTGTACCACGATGGGAACTCCTAAAATAAAAGTTTTAAATTACAGTTTTTACTGTGTTAACCCTGAAAAGGTTTGGTACAAAAGACAGGATATGTTCAATGAAAGATGTATCGAAAATATTGTTTGCCACAAGCTAGTCATATTTCATTAAGTTTAACTTCTCCTTGAGCCATGAAGTGTGTAAAAAGTACTCAAGTATCAGTCCTTAAAACAAGTGAGAGATTCGATCAGTCACACTACTGGATTTAATATGTTACATGCTCAGCACTGACAGCAATGTAAATACCCCCCCACCCACACACAGTCAACCAGGGACAACAGAACAAGGCCTTGGCCCTCCAGACCTAAGAACAAAAACTTACAGGAATCATCTTCAGCAGGGGTGGAACAGGCTGCCAGGCTATTCTCAGATGCAGAAACCTACAAAAATAAAAGGGTGGGGAGATTAAGAATCACATTAAAAATAAAAGAACAAACCGCTGTTAATGCTATAAAAACCTGCTGACTCCAGTCAGACACTGGCTGCCTGGGGGAAATAACGGGCCCCAGAACAGCTGAGCATTTAAACAAGAGGCAGCAAAATGTCTTTTATGAGGATATTAACATGCTTCTCAATTACAGGGTAACTCGAATAACAGATTGCATGCAACTGCCAAAACTGTGCATTATCTTCTTTTATAAAAGAACTTCTAAACCGTGTCTTTCTACTCAAAAAAAAAAAAAAAAAAGGCGAAACCCTCTATCAGGGAGGGCAAAGCTCCTCACCATAAACTACAGCTCGTATAATTCATTCCAAGGCAAGATAGTCTTTATATATGAGAATTATTCTGTTATTTTCCTAATTCCTTATTTTCCAACCAAGTACATTTTGCTGAAATGCTTGCTAGTACAGAAGACCTTCTGATAGCTATAAAACACATTTATCTAAAACCAATTTTTGGTATCATCTTTAAAGTTGGTTTCCCTCTTTAATCCCAGTCTCAAAATGTCAGTGTTTAACAAGAAGGTAGATCTTAAGCATAGGTAATTATTTTCCCCATGAACCATCAAATTGAAAGAAAAGACCTTTCTACCAGCTCTCTTCTTTCTACTGCCCCCTAGACTACCTCGTATCTTCCACCACACTCAAAATCATGAAGGGCCCAAGAGGTGACTCAATGTGCACTCTTCATGGAATAGTCTTTCATTCAGATGTCAGGGGTTTGTATGGGTGATGCTGAGGATGTCTAATGTACTGAATAAATTTGCAATGGAGATTAAGTGATTGACAACACGTGAATTTCAGCATGGCCATTGTTTCCCCATTATTCTCTTCTCATTACAGGAACTCTGACACAGAATAAAACAAACAAGTATAATAGTCAACAGGTATTGAATGTTTAGTATGTTCCAAGTATTGGAACGATCACCTTACATGCGTTATTGCATTTAATGATAGGAAATAAATTTTCTTTTCTTTTTTTTTATTTCAACTAATTTTAGGTGTTTTATTTATTTATTTATTTATTTATTGTCTTTTTGCCTTTTTATGTAGAGCCGCACCCACGGCATATGGAGGTTCCCAGGCTAGGGGTCTAACAGGAGCTGTAGCTGCCGGCCTATGCAACAGCCACAGCAACGCAGGATCCGAGCCGCGTCTGCAACCTTCACCACAGCTCACGGCAACGCCGGATCTTTAACCCACTAAGCAAGGCCAGGGATCAAACCCGCAACCTCATGGTTCTTAGTCGGATTCGTTAACCACTGAGCCACGAAGGGAACTCCAGGAAATAAATTTTCTGAAAGTTGTGAATGGCCATACAAGGCTCTTCAATTCTTGCTAAATTTGTAGATGCATTGATTCCAGGATATCCATCTTTCCCCTTCAATTTGGTCACCTTGAACCTGCAGGGTAAACTCAATGCAATGACATCATTGCACATGCCGAAACAGATGACTTCAATTCAGGAACAGCCAGGAGACAGCCTGTGAGATTTTGCTCAAACATTTCATTAAAGAAAAGCACAAATTCATTCACAAGAGGAGAAAGGGAAGAATAATACCTTGACAAAATATTCTATTTCAAGGCAAGTTTACCCTGGCATTAATGTCCTTTTGTAACAAGCCAAAGTTCAAAGAGTTCTTGGTTATTGGTTCACAAAAGCTAGGCAAACCGCCGAAAGGACAACTGAGGCTCTGAAAAATTTTATGAGCTTTAAGGTAACCAAAGGTTTATGAACCTACAATATATGCTCCAAGACTATGTACTATCTTTATCTCCTTTCTTCCCCACCCACTCCTCAATTTGTGATTCAGTTGCACTGACGCCCTTTTAGGCTGTAATTAAAATGTTCTGATCCTCCAGTTCAGCTCAGAGTTCTAGTTTCAAGTCAACACAAAGACAATCAAGAAGGAAACATGAAATTAGATACAGGGACAATACAAGCATTATTTTCCAGGTGATCATTTCTCAAATTATGCTGCAAGGATAGGTGGGAGGAGTTTAACGCTGGGAATATTTTTCCCTTAAATGTCTTTTTTATAGTACATAAGAAAAACTCCAAATATATTTCCTCCCTAATTCCTAAGACTTAATCTCTCACTTAACAAATGGGAAAACCTTGGAGTTCCCACTGTGGCTCAGTGGGTTAAGGACCCAAAAAATGTTATCTCTGTGAGGATGTGTGTCCAATCAGTTGGTTAAGGATCTGATGCTGACATAAGCCGTGGCATAGGTTGCAGATGTAGCTCAGATCTGGTATTGCAGTGGCTGTGGTATAGGTTTCAGCTGCAGCTCTGATTCAGCCCCTAGCCCGGGAACTTCTATATGCTGCAGGCGTGGCTGTAAGAAAAAAAACAAAACAAAACAAAACAAAAAACCAGGCAGACGGATGAAGGGCGTTCATTTGATATGACATGTGACCATGGGAATAATGTCTCGGCCCACTGTGGCAAGGATGTATGTAACTTATTTGATGATTTTACTTTTACGAAACAAATTACTGCGAAGTATTTTGTTTTTGTATTTCACATTTGGGATAAGCTTTTGTAAAAATAAAGTGATTCAATTTTCCTAATTTATTTCCTGTTCTACTCTTTGAATCAAATTCTTCAGTTATTAATCTGAGGCATTTTCTGTGTGCCTACCTAGATCCAAGTGTGTAGTATATTTCTTGAGTTCCTGTTGGTATCCTGTCAATACACCCATTTTAACATCTGCTATTATCAAATAAATTTGAGAACTATTGCTCTTAACCCATTTTAATTATCTCACCTTTTTGAGAATGGCTTCAAGGGTGTCAATATGTATAACAGAAATAATGATTGTACTCCTAAGATTAATCACCGTAACAGATTTGAAAGCTCTTGCTTCTCATCTAACAATTGGTTATCATATTGACTGGAAGACCAAAGAGATTGGGTAACAGCTTGGTACAGAAATTGTTAACTTCACCTCACATATATATTGTTTCTTAACTCCAACTAGGTCATCCATCTAATGATAAATGCATGAAACCTGATTTACTTACAATCTTCCTGTGGCTTTCCTCCACTGCAAGACAACAGCCATACTCTTAAGGGTTTTTCAAGAACCATCCTGGTCCCCTCCCTCCACCTGTCCACCATTGCCTATATATACTTCACGCCCCAATCAAGTCATCTTAGCTTGGTTCTCTGGTTTCCAAACTCTGTTGTGCCTGCCTGGAATACCCTTCTCTTTCTTTACTCAACCTTCCTCTTATTCACTTGGCCAATTTCCAACATCCTTCAACACTTGGTTCAGATATCACTTTCTTTCTTTCTTTTTTTTATCTTTTGTCATTTATTAGAGCCACACCCGCGACATGTGGAGGTTCCCAGGCTAGGGGTCTAACAGGAGCTGTAGCTGCCACCCTACGCCACAGGCACAGCAACGCGGGGTCTGAGCCGCGTCTGCAACCTACACCACAGCTCACAGCAACGCCGGATCCTTAACCCACTGAGCAAGGCCAGGGATCGAACTCGTAACCTCATGGTTCCTAGTTGGATTCGTTAATCACTGTGCCATGATGGGAACGCCCAGATATCACTTTCTTGAGGAAGTCAGGTTAAGTGTCCTTAGTGTGAGCTTCCATGGCAGGGCATAGCCCTTTCACGTTGCTTGTTACACTGTTTTGCAATAGCCAACCTGTTACTCATTTCCCTCCTACTCTATTAGCTTCCTTGCAGGTAAACCACATGGAATGGTTTGTTCATATTTAGGGGTTTGTTTGTTTTGCTTTTTCTGCACCTGTGGAATATGGAAGTTCCCAGGCTAGGGTTGAGTCAGAGCTGCAGCTGCTGGCCTATGCCACACCCACAGCAATGTGGGATCCGAACCACAGCTGTGATCTACACCACAGCTCACCATAATGCCAGATCCTTAATGCACTGAGTGAGGACAGGGATCGAACCCACATGCTCATGGATACCAGATGGTTTCATTACCACTGAGTCACAATGGGAACTCCCAAATTTAGAGTTTTTTCCTTTTTTATTATTGTTATAGTTGATTTACAATGTTCTGTCAATTTCTGCCATACAGCAAAGTGACACAGTTATACATATATATATATATATACATTCTTGTTTTCACATTATCCTCCAACATGTCCCATCACAAGTGATCAGATATAGTTCCCTGGGCTATACAGCAGACTCACATATTTAGTTTTTGAGCTCAGCATTTCCTGTGCTTAACATAGTGCCTCACTTTCAAAACACTTTGAAGTGAAAGAATGAAGTTTTCATACATAAAATGTATTACATTAATAATCTACAAATAACGCTGAAGATGATATCTCTATTCAAAACAGATTTTTAAAAATCACTTAAGCTCTACGCCCTCAGAGCATTTGCTGAGCAAAAGAATTTTCCGACGAAGGTTCATTTTTTGGTCAGCTATAAGCTGCAGAGCTCCCCAACCAAAATTATGTGACCTGCAAAAAAGACAATCTGTCCTGGCAGCTGTGACCAAATTCCCAGACACTCTACGGCCCAGAGTTAGAGTTGTTTCTAATTTTAAGCACCTAATACAGAACACATGTTTCCCTGGCAAATGGACATGAGACTTTTAAACCCACCTTTTCTCCATCCTGATGGGAGATGCAGGCCTCAGGACTCGGGGGCACATTCTCCTTTTGCTCCAGTTTATGAGTTTTGATTTCACCACCACTGGCTCTCAACTCATTCTACAAAATAAAAATAGTCTGTGAATTAAAAAAAAAAGTCTCACTCTTTTCTTCATAGCACATCTATTAAATAGACTTGGAATGTTAAAAAAAAAATTCTTTGAAGAGCCCTTGTCAAATCAACCCCCTAACTCTAACAAGCAAAACCCACTGACTTGTGAAATGACAAAAGCAGCTTGGTGGACACATATCTCAGAGTTAAATATTTATACAACTAGTCTAAAACTGGATGCTCATTAGAATACAGAGACATCAACACACACACACACAGACCACCCCCCGCCCGCATACAATGTTCTCGTGATTCACTCTTCTAGCAGCAGAGCTTGTGGGAATGCAAAGCTGGTGAGTTTTTATAAGAAAAGACCATTCTGGAGCAGGGGAAAGGAAATGCCAAGTGCCAATAATCAAGAAAATATACTGACCATATATTTAATGCCCGGCCTGGAAAGAGAGATAGGGATGATGTATACATATAAAACTTGAAATTATACTTACTAATACCATTAAAAAACTTTTGTGAGACTCTCAAAAACATGGTTTTTGTGCATAACATTCATACATTATAACAAAGACATACCTTATTCGACTTTTCATAACTGAGCTTCAACATAAAAAAAGCATTAATGCTGTTGGAAAGAGTAAGCATAATCATGTGTGTTTGCCTTGCAAAGGCACTTGGGGCAAAATATTCAGATGAACTAGATCCAAAATCAATATAGAGGTAGATGAATGTGGATATTTTCTTCCTTCAGTCTGGCAGTAATCTAATACCTTTCTTAATTTTTTCAGAGGTCTGGCTTTTTTATTTTATTTTATTTTTTTTAATTTTTTTGTCTTTTTGCCTTACCTAGGGCCGCACCCGCGGCATATGGAGGTTCCCAGGCTAGGGGTCTAACAGGAGCTGTAGCTGCCAGACTTCGTCACAGCCACAGCAACGCGGGATCCGAGCCGCGTCGGCAACCTACACCACAGCTCACGGCAACGCTGGATCCTTAACCCAATGAGCAAGGCCAGGGATCGAACCCACAACCTCATGGTTCCTAGTCAGATTCGTTAACCACTGAGCCACAACAGGAACTCTGTGGCTTTTTTATTTTTTTATCTCTCCCTCTTTTTTTTTAGGGCCACACCTGAGGCATACTGAAGTTCCCAGGCTAGGGGGTCTAATCCGAGCTGCAGCCGCTGGCCTACACCACAGCCGGCAATGCCAAATCCAAACTGAACCTGATCTACACCACAGCTCACAATAACACCTTAACCCACTGATCGAGGCCAGGGATTAAACCTGCATCCTCACGGATACTAGTCAGATTCGTTTCCACTGAGCCACGACAGGATCTGCCCACCCCCCACCTTTTTAAAATGGCTGAACCCATGGCATATGGAAGTTCCTGGGCCAGGGATTGAATCCGAGTGGCAACCTGCACATGGCGCCAGATCCTTTTAACCCATTGGGTTGGGCTGGGAATTGCACCCACAGCTCCACAGCAACCAGAGCTGCTGTCGTCAGATTCTTAAACCACTGTGCCACAGCAGAAACTCCCGTACCTTTCTGTTCTGTGATTTTTTTTTAGGCATGGGGAGAAAACAAGCAATCTGTGGCCACAGGGCCAATGAAGGGAATGAGTGTGACTGACTGACTCAGGTGTGGAACTGCAGATGAAGGTGCACAGTTCTGGAGGTGCGTCTAAAGGAAGAGCTGGCAGCCAGCCCCTCAGAACACAACCATCCAAGGGCCCAACAACTCATTCCTGACCCCCATCTCAAAAGCCCAGCCTCCAGAATCACCGCCAGAGAGTGTGAGCCTTGTTACAACCACGCTCTGTAAGGGACCTGAGAAATTCTTTGGGGTTGAGATAAAATGTGGTTCTTTTACAAGAATTCCTAAAGTCTTTTCAACTCTTAAAATTTACACAGCAGAAGAACCACAATGCGGGAACTCTACTGAATTAAAAAACAAAGTCACTGAACAGGTTTTTCCACTTACAGAGTCACCTGGTCGGAATGTTTACAGCAGGAGAGCACTGAGCGCTGGCAAAGTCCTGGAACTAGAGGGAATTAAGCTCCACATATCATCTGTTTTGCTGTATCTCTTGACCTGCCTTTGAAGAAAAGTCTAAACTTGCTTATTTTTCACACTCCTAGTGAATAACAAGCCTGTAATGTTCCAGTTTGCTACTGATTTACACACATTATCTCTTCTTAAATCTATAGTGAAAAATCAAGATGAGGTATTCATTGCCCAGAGAGACTTAGTCCACCAATAAACACCACTAGAGAATGCATACTTCATAATGTGGGGAGAGAAGGCTCAGGTCCTGGAATACACACTGTGATTTCTAATAGGCATTCATTCCTATTAGAAATGAATTTGTCTGCCTGGGAACAAATAAAAGCCAATACTATTCTTCCAATTTTGTTAAAAAAAAATAGGACGTCAAGAAATTGATAATTTGTACTTGAAATCTTAGAAGGTACAAATTTTTGAAAGAAATGTCTACATGTGTTTATATACGTGTATACTTTATGAATAAATGGTATTAAAAGGTAACTTCAGGGAGTTCCCGTTGTGGCTTAGTGGTAATGAACCCGACTAGTACCCATGAGGATGTTAAGTTCTACATCTGGACTCGCTCAGTGGGTTAAGGATCCAGAGTTGCCATGAGCTGCGGTGTAGGTTGCAGACATGGCTTGGATCTGGTGTTGCTGTGGCTGTGGCATAGGCTGGCACCTGCAGCTCCGAATAGACCCCTTAGCCTGGGAACTTCCATATGCCGCAGGTGCAGCCCTAAAAAGATAAATAAATAGTAAATAAGTAAATAAATAAATGGTAACATCAAATAAACAGTTCTGTAGTGTCATCCTGCCAGTTAAGCCTAAGAAAGTATAAAAAGGAAAGACCCTCCATTCTATGTTGAAGACTACCTTTTGGAGCTTACTGAGTAGGTCATATTCCTGTCATTTCTCCCCTCTTTTCCTACGTACTATTCTATTTCTTCAGAAAATTATTACATCATAAGGAGTAAAGATTAAGTAGACCACATGTTATATGACTTCATTCACATGAAATGCCCAGAACAGGAAAATCCTTAGAGATAGAAATTAGATGAGAGGCGGCCAAGGGGTGGGGGGAGTGGGGAATTGAGTCACTGAACAAAAGTATGGGTTTCTTTTTGGGGTGATGGAAAAGTTCTGCAATTAGACAATGGTGCTGATTGCACAACCCCTGAATTTCCTATTTTAAAATGGTGATCTTTATGTCAGGTGAATTATATATTGATAAAAATAACTACAAAAAACCTCGCCACACCTCCCATTAATGGTGAATATATTCAATATTCCTCTTCAGTATTCTCCTTTTCTTCCCTCAAAACCAGAAATAAGTCGTTTAGTTAAAACAAATAAAACACTTTCTTTTTTTTCTTTTTTTTTTGCCTCACTGTGGCCTGGAGAAGTTCCCAGGTCTGGGTTCGAACTCAAACCACAGCAGTGACAATGATGGTTCCTTTACACTAGGCCACCGGGGACCTCCTAGAACACCATTCTTTAACAACAACAAGATTAAGTAGAAGAGGCAGGAAAGCTGTTAGTGACATATACTGGATAGTAACATCACCAAAAAACCCACTTGGGATAGGAATGAGGCCTAGGAAAGCAAAGTCATGATTAGAACAAGGTAAGGATTACAAATGAAACTAGGGTAGGATTTATGTCAAGAGAGAATGGCTAGGGACCAGGAAGGAGCCAGGTCAGGCTCTGGGAGACGTTTCTAGTTCCTGTGCTCAGTGATCATTTGTTGGTTGAGTAAATGAATGAATGATGCTGAACACATACTGTATAGTTGGTGGCACTGCTTTGTTTGGACACGGCTGCCTGATACTTGGCCATTCGATCCTTTATGGAGGTGTCTGACAGGCGTGGGAACTCCAGATTTCGCCTACTCTCGCTTTTCTCTGAGTTGAATGCCAAAGACGACGACGGACCTGCAAGCATGCAAACAATGTGATTAGAGAATAAAATGCAATGTGATAAAATGTGACTCGAATGATTTCAAGATTCTAAACTCTGGGCTATTGTAATCTAATATAATCAAATTCTAATATAATCAACTTCAAGAAGGAAACAGGATTATAACTATCATTTATAAAGTGACATTTGCTCACTTTCCCCAAATTAAAACGAGAACACTTACCATAATTGAGTGTTACAGATTTTTAAATTTTGGCTTATTTAACATGTGAAAAAATTAGATTGCAAAGCCATTTTATTTTATTTTATTTGCTTTTTAGGGCCACCCCTGCAGCATATGGAAGTTCCCAGGTTAGGGGTTGAATTGGAGCTACAGCTGCTGGCCTACACTACAGCCACAGCAACACAGGATCCAAGCCACGTCTGCGACCTCCATCACAGCTCACAGCAATGCCGATCCCTGACACACTGAGCGAGGCCAAGGATCGAACCTGCATCTTCATTGATAATAGTCAGATTCCTTTCCACTGCACCACAACAGGACCTCCTGCAAAGCCATTTTAACTCGCATTTCTTTGATTCCTAGAAGGGTGATGATTTTCCTATATTAACTGATTTTTTTTTCACAGCCACACCTGCGGTATACGGAAGTTCCTGGGCTAGGGGTTGAATGGGAGCTGCAGCGGCTGGCCTATGCCACAGCCATAGCAATGTTGGATTCAAGCCACATCTGCACTCTACATTGCGGCTTGCAACAATGCTGGATCTTTCACCTGCTGAGCGAGGCCAGGGATTGAATCCACATCCTCAAAGACACTATGTCAGGTTCTTAACCCACTGAGCCACAATGGGAACCCATGATTTTATTTTTTCTCCTGTGAAAAAAGCCTGTATATGCTTCAAAAGAGACTAATGCCCTCTCAAGGCATTATGTTAGTGTTGGTAATACAGAACAACCAATACTGACAGGGGATACTGTCCATCCATGGGAGCCCTCAAGTTCTAAATGACCATGGGACCAAAGCTGTCAGCAATACTTCCCTGGTAACCCCACAAAGGCCCCCTTTGGTTGACACAGGTTACTTCCGAAAAGAGTAGATTAAAAATACAGAGAAGCTACAAGGAGAGAGAATGAGATTTGGGAATGGCTTGTATCTAACTGCTTTCCTTTTCATTTGTACCACTCTTCCTTTTTTTTTTTTTTTTTTGGCTTTTTTGTCATTTTGGGGCCGCATCCGCGGTATGTGGAGGTTCCCAGACTAGGGGTCCAATCGCAGCTGTAGCTGCCGACCTGCACCACAGCCACAGCAACGCGGGATCCGAGCCGCGTCTGCAACCTACACCACAGGTCACGGCAACGCTAGATCCTTAACCCACTGAGCAATGCCAGGGATCGAGCCCACAACCTCATGGTTCTTAGTCGGATTCGTTAACCACTGAGCCACGATGGGAACTCCTGTACCACTCTTCTTTAAAAGCATCGGCTTTGAGGTCAAAAGGCATTGCTACTAATGAGTACTTCCTAAGAACTTCCCACACACAGAACTCTGCTTACCTGGGCCTACTTCCAAGTCATCCAGAGAACAGCTGTTTTCAGAGATCTTCCTTCCACCTGTGCTTCGGCTTTGGGCCCGGAGAATCTGTTCAGGAAAACAAAACCCAGCAATCAGCTTTGCAGCTAGGGTGGGAAATCTTGATGCAGTGTTCTAAAAGGAGGACTGCAAATCTCCTTTAAAAAATAAAATCCAGAAGAGATTATATTTTATATTAGTTTTTATATACTACAGAATGTGTTTTTAGTATTACAAATATCAAGTACTACATGATTCACAGGTGCCCAGGGGAAAATAAGTAACTCTATATAGGTAATGCTTTCTGCAAATGAGCACTGCCTGACCACTGTAACCAGAAAGCCTTGGAATTTAACAGTCATTAGAGAGGAATCCTCACGTCCCAGATGAAAATGATGTCTCTCCAAATTGCCAAGTCCTGATGGCAGTATCTGCTGGTGGCCTTCTCTGTCGCATTTTATCCCTTTTTTGCCATCTTGGTTCATGTCTTCACCATCTTTTCCCTGGACTATTGCCTACCTTTCTAATTGGTTCTTCTACCTTCCAATCAAGTTTCTAGGATGCTGTCACTACCCCAAGTAAAACAAAATAATTACCCCCAAATATAAATCTGTTGGTCTCTTGTCCAAAATTCCTAATTCCTCCTTGAATTAAATGTCGAGTGCTTGGTATGTCACAGACCTGTTCTAGATCTCGTCCCTTCCTCCCTCTCTGGGTATTCTCTTCCTCATCCTTTACCCTTCAGAAAAAGCAAACTGCTGAGAGGTCCAGGATACTGTAAATGAGTTCCCTCCACCTGGATTACACTTTTATCCTTCTGCTGTCTAACAATGCTTGTGCTTTGGAGACTCGGTGTAAGCTAAGCAACATGCCCTCTGCGACTGCTCTACCTCTCTTCCATAAATCTAAGTAGTCCTTCCTTTGTCCCCAAGGACCTGGTCAGACTTCCACTACAATGCTTATCAAACTGCAGATTCTTGTGCTTCTCTGTCCTGGGACTGGAAACTTACTGAGGGCAGAGACTATGCAGGTTTTTTTTTTTAATAGAAAAATGAAAAAATACAGATTTTTTTGAATAAAGTATTCCTGATTCCTGTAAATTACTACATTTAAATTTCTCAAACCTATGGTAGACCTCTAACAAAAGATCCAAGCTATAATTAAAAAAAATTTTTTTTTAAACATTTTTTTTTTTTTTTGGCTGCCCTGCAGTGTATGGATTTCCCAGGCCAGGGATCAGATACAAGCTGCAGTTGCTGTCTACTCTGCAACTGTAGCAACACTGGATCCTTAACCCACTGTGGTGGGCTGGGGATTGAACCTGTACCTCAGAGCTGCAGAGATGCTACCAATTCTGCTGCACCACAGCAGTAACTCCCCAAATTAGAATATTTTTGGCTTTTTTTTTTTTTAGGGCCACACCTGCGGGATATGGAGGTTCCCAGGCTAGGGGTCGAATCTGAGCTGCATGGCCAGCCTACACCACAGCCATAGCAACTGCTAGATCCGAGCTGCATCTGTGACCTACACCAAGGCTCACAGCAACGCCAGATCCTTAACCCACTGAGCTAGGCCAGGGATTGAACCCACAACCTCATGGTTCCTAGTCAGATTCATTTCTGCTGTGCCATTTGGGAACTCCCCCAAATTATAATTTTAAGACTGGAAAAGTTACTCAAGAGAAAGCCACTTAGTGTCACAGCATGTTCCCAGACACAGCACACAAAGACTACGTCATGTTTATCATGTTTATTCAGCTTGTAATGAGAACCTTCGAGCACATCCTATCACTGAAATCTCAATTTATTCTTAGATAACTTGAAGTAGGAAAGATATCTGAAATCCAGTCTGACAGGAGATAAAACATTTAGAACCATTTTGAATTCAACATTAGTGAAGAGTTATTAACCTTTAAAGTTCAACGGACTAATCAACTAACAGTAAAGTTTGACACTGAACTATTCCTTTTTCAAGCCCCCCCCCCACTTCTTAGAGACAGAAAACAACGCCAGTTCAGCAATCAGAGAGAGCCAAGGATTTAGTTTGCTAGTATCCTACCAATAAGAATATAGTTTCTTGCAAATTCAAGGTACATTTAACATACTTCATTTCCAGTCAGCTTTGCTATTTACATAATTGGTCAAAACTATTTAAAAAAAAAAAAAACTAGGTCAGGTCAGCTGCACTATCAATCACATCCACAGGACCGCATGATGCAACATTTTCTTGCTCTAGTAGCAGCACCCCGTTTGGAAATAAAGATCACCAGCCAAAGCAAAAAGAAAGATAAGTTTGGCAGGATACCCTCTAACCACATTTTTTTTGCTTTTACAATATTTCTCCTTTGCAGATAATTAAAGGAAATTCCAAAGATTTTATTCCAAATGCTGCTGCACTTGTAAGATGATCATCATAAAATTTTCAGGGCTCAAAAAGGGAGAAAGCCCGGAAATACACTCTTTTTTTTTTTAAACCAAAAGGGAATGGGTTCTACATTCTTAACACTGGGGCAGATTTTCAAATATTTACATTCTGTCAAAGGTAAAGTTCAAGCACAATTCCAAGGGTACATATTGCATATTGCAACTTGCTAGGAATTCAGTTTTAAGTCTGTGCTTGTCATTCCGGGCAAAGTTCCTACACTGGTGTTATTATTGGGAGCAAGACCATTCGGAACCAGAACATATGCCCTGCCAGTGCAGAGGCTTGCTTTGGTGTTAGATGCATAAGTTTCCCATCTTTGCTAACTTTTTATTTAAATCTTTGAGTTAAAGAGCTCCCACTCCCACTTTCCCCCCCCAAAAAGGCTTCTGGCTCATGACGGTATCAATTCTCTGAATTACTTTCTTTCAACTACTAAAAAAGTAAAAGTGCAAAGCCATTTGATCTCAGAGAAAAAGAAACGTCTCTGGAAATCAAAGTTATACTGACACTAGTTCTGAGGAGCAATATAGTGCTGAGATGAGATGGCTTTTAATGAGATCCCAGGTAAAGCACTAATAAACAATCCTTTCAATACCTTTCCACCTCCAAACCACTCAAATATAAAGAACAACAAGATCAGAGTTCCTGTCGTAACTCAGCGGTTAGTGAACCTGACTAGCATCCATGAAGATGCAGATTCAATCCCAGACCTTGCTCATTGGGTTAAGGATCCAGCATTGCTGTGAGCTGAGGCGTAGGTCACAGATGCGGCTCGGATCTGGCATTGCTGTGGTTGTGGTGTAGGCTGGCCATGCAGCTCAGATTCGACCCCTAGCCTGGGAACCTCCATATGCCTCGAGTACAGCTCTAAAAAGACAAAAAAAAAAAACCTCACACGAACACAAATTAAATCAACTATAATTCTCCCCTATTCAACCCCCCCAAAAAAACCCATGACCACAAATGCATTTACTCTGAATTTTATGATCCTCATTTTACAAGTGGTAATCTGAGGTTCAGGAAGAAGAAGGGATTTCCTCCAATAATTTCTCAAAGTAGAGGGGAGCAGAAAGGAAAAAAAAAAAAAACTCCAGGAATTCTGATACTGGAATACTCTTGGCACATTTTTATCACATTTCAGTCTTTTTTATTCAGATGCCTAAGGGAGCCTTAGTCATCATAATCTGTTAAGAGAAGAGAGAAAAGATAAGGCACTTTAGGACTTTCTGGAATTTCCTAAGGCTCGGCCTCACCCCACCCCACCAAGTCCCCCTTCCGGTCAGCTGAGTGCAGTAACCCCTTTTAGCGTGACCGCCCATTAAACATTCTCTTTGCGTCCATAAACCAATCCATCAACATTTACCAAGAAGAAAATAAGAGTCTGGGGCTTTTAGCCAGTAGTCTGTAGAATTTCTTCTCTCGGAAAGTTTTCTTAAAGAAATAAAGTAAATTATGTCCCAAATGTCAAGTAAAAAGCATGATTTCCTGTCCAGAATACCTCTATTTTCAGGAAAAATTCTCTTTAAAAGTTGATTCTCAACACTTTAATTTACTGAAAGCCTCCTACTTCTCTCAGCCACTTTCTTCACCCTTTCAATTTTGACCTTCCTTCAGATTCTCCTTCCTCCAAAGTCAAGAGTGTGGGAAGGATGACTTTTAGGGAGAAATGGGACCTTGCTGGACTATGCCTGGAGATCATAGGGCACAGATAAAACCTTGCCTTAATTTTTCAAAATACTGACAGATAAACATTTCCTTCTTCAGGGACCCTCACAGAAAAAACAGAGCTCATTTAAGTAAAAAATACACGTAGAAGGAGCATTTAACTCCAGGCGAAGGGTGGGAAGGAAGGATTTCTCTACATATTCTGTATCTCTAAGTGTCTTATTAAAAATTATGTGTTACTCTTACAATTAGAGAAAAAGAAGAGGAGATACTTCATATTTATTAAATTAATATAAATAGGTAAAAATGATAAAACCAAAGGATGATGAGGTACTGCCGGGGAATTAAATAGGTCCTTAGATTGTCCTAGCAGTGTTACAAAATAGTATAATCTTTCAGAATAAGCTGAAAATATGTAAGAATATTCAATGAATTTTATCTTTTGATCATGATAACATCATTCAGTAATACAGCCTCCTCCCCTCACCAGTAACTAAAAATAAAATGCTTCTGGAATTCCCTGTGGCTCAGTGGTAACAAACCTAATATCCATGAGGACGTGGGTTCGATCCCTAGCCCTGCTCAGAGGTTAAGGGATATGGTGTTGCCGTGAGCTGATGTGGCTTGGATTTGGCGTTGCTATGGTTATGGTGTAGGCCAGCAGCTGCAGCTCCGTTTGGACCCCCTGCCCTGGGAAACTCCATATGCCACAGGCATGGCCAATAAGTAAATAAATAAATAAAAATGTTTCTGCCAAGATGCTTAGAGCTTGGAGTTCCCTTGTGGTATAGTGGGTTAATGATATGGGGTTGTTACTGCAGTGGCTTGGGTCTCTGCTGTGGCACGGGTTCGATCCCTAGCCCAGGAACTTTCATATCCTACGCACACAGCCAAAAGGAAAAACAAAAGCTGCTTAGAAGGTTTTTATTAAGCTGGAAGAGAATCTAATTATTGGGGAATGACTAAAAAGTATAATGAAATACCACACTGCCATAAAAGGATAACTATATGAACTAGGAAGACACAAAGGAAGGCCTATATAAAAAAGACCAAACAAAAGAAAAGGCACACAAAACAGTGAGTACACAGTACCTAAAACCATGTAAGATCTAGTTCTATAATTATAAGGATATTTGCACAAATATCATTTTGTACAAGAGTAAAAGTTACTCTGTTTTCCAGGCTTACTTGGCTTTTTCTGGTTTAGTGTGTGTATGAGAGAGAGATTGTTCACATGACTCACTTATATAAGAAAAATAAACCTCCCAAACCCACAAGCTTCTAACTCAAAAGTTTTAGTACAAATCTCTTGCATTCCAATGTACTTCACTTCATTGCTTTGATGTTTTTTATTCAGAGACTATAAATGTAGGAAGAGACTATAAAATGTAGGAATGTGGGAGATAGCTAACATCTTTGAGAATACAGCTACTAATACATTTTAATTTTTTCCTGGTTTCCTTAGATTTCAAAAATATGCAAGGCCATGGACAGATGTTTTTATCTAATAAATAGCTATTATAATATACATGCAGAGAGTGCTATATGGTAGAGGGGTACTACACAATTCCAGTCTTTGTTCTGATATTAATTGGACACATGACATTGGGCATATCCGTTAACTTCTTTGATGTCAGCTGTTCCCATCTGTAAAGCAGGGATTTTAATATCCGAACTGAGAACAGTAAGCTGAATTTACTTTCACAGTCTCTTATAGTTTTAGGATTTATGTTAATGATTTTTCTTTTTTTCTTTTTAGGGCCACAACCGAGGTATATGGAGATTCCCAGGCTAGGGGTCAAATTGGAGCCAAAGCTGCCAGCCTACGCCACAGCCACAGCAACAGCAACGCCGGATCCAGCTACATCTGCGACCTACACCACAGCTCACGGCAACAGCGGATCCTTAGCCCACTGAGCGAGGCCAGGGATCAAACCTGCAACCTCATGGTTCCTTGTCGGATTACTTCTGCGGCACCATGATGGGAACTCCTATGTTAATGATCTTGATAGGGATTTCTCATTCACTGTAACTCATCAATGAATTAGAAGGCTAGAGGAAATGACTAATAAATTCATCTGGATACATACCTATGTTGTCTAATCCAGGAGGGAGTCCAATAGAAGAAAAACAAGGTGGAAATATTTAAGGGACAAATGATGTCTTTCTGGCCCCTCCAAACTCTAATGTAGCCAGCACTGCTTAGAGAATGTTCCAGTGCCTTCACATTACTTTTCAACATGTTTTATTTTAATGAAACCAGATAGAGACCAATAAGTATGTAATTGGAATGAAAATAAAAAGAAGAGAGATGACTGGTCTTTAGGTGGTACACCAACGACAGACACTTAGGGCAACAAACAGAAAGATCAGGATTCCCTGACTGGCATCTTGACACCTGGATCCGTTATTATCTCACCACAAAACACCAAAGATTTACAGAGTTACTAATTAAGGATAAATAAAACAATTTATACTAATAGAGCCTAAGTGTCCATCAACCGATGAATGGGTAAAGATGATGCAGTGTATACATGTATGTGTATTATATACATGTATGTGTGTATACAAATATACAAACACACATATACAATGGAATACTACTCAGCCATAAAAAAGAATGAAAAGTTATTATCTGCAGCAACATGGATGGACTTGGAGGGCATCATGCTAAATGAAATAAGTCGGACAGAGAAAGACAAACTCTGTATGATCTGATTTACATGTAGAATCTAAAAAATACAGCAAAGTGGTAAATACAACAAAAAGAAGAAGCCTCACAGATATAGAGAACAAATGAGTGGTCACAGTGAGGAGAGGGGAGGGGCCGGATAGGGTAGGGGAGTAAGATGTATAAAACAAGCTACAAAGATACATTGTACAACATGGGGAATATAGAAAATATTTTATAATAACTATCAGTGGAGTATAACCTTTAAAAATTGTGAATCACAGAGTTCCCTTCATGGCTCAGTGGTTAACGAATCCGACTAAGAACCATGAGGTTGCGGGTTCGATCCCTGGCCTTGCTCAGTGGGTTAAGGATCCGGTGTTGCCGTGAGCTGTGGTGTAGGTTGCAAACGCGGCTCGGATCCCATGTTGCTGTGGCTGTGGTGAAGGCCGGCGGCTACAGCTCCTGTTAGACCCCTAGCCTGGGAACCTCCATATGCCGCGGGTGTGGCTCTACATAAAAGGCAAAAAGACAAAAAAAAAATTGTGAATCACTATATTGTACACCTGTACCATATAATATTGTACAGTAACTATATTTTAATTTTCCAAAAAAAGGTTTTATTAAAGAAAAAATTCAGAGGGGGGAAAAATAACACTGAGAGTAAAATCACATTTTGAAATTACATAGCTATAAACTGTAGGTGAATATAATAAACAGCAAAAAAATTAGTTTTAATAGGATATATGAGAAAGACAGCACTGATAGAAAAACAAAGATAATTCTTATGTTTTTTTAATATAAATTTTATTGGCATATAGATGACTTACAATGTCATGATTTATTGTGTTTTTTTAACAAAACTAGTTATCCATACCTAAAGCACTAGCAAGGTATCTATTGAAAACTTAACGTTGGGTCAATTTTAGATTTATGATTCACTGATACGAAAATTAAAGATATACTCCCCTATACTAGAGTGACTATATTAGATCCCACAGTAATATTGAATTAGTTATTCAAATGCCTTTCTTCTCTAAGCCCAACTTAAAATTGATTTGACAATATGCAATTAATACCAATTATGAACATCCTCAGAATTGTATTCTTCTTGGAATATAATTCCAAATAATTTACTTAAGAATTAACAAAACAGAAGAAAAATCTAATTAAGATAACATTAAATATATCACAGAACACATGCAATTATTAGCCAAGAGAGGAGAAAAAAAAAAAAACCAAAATATTGTAGATTATTTTTACAACAATGTAGGGACTCCCTATGGACTTTTGCCATTCTTCAAGAGACAAATATAAATTGTTTCTCTAAGGTAGATTATGGATTAGTTGGCCATGGATAACTAATAATTGGATGGCACTTTCTTTCTTTTTTTTTTTTGTCTTTTTGCCTTTTTATGTAGAGCCGCACCTGCAGCATATGGAGGTTCCCAGGCTAGGGGTCTAACAGGAGCTATAGCTGCCGGCCTTCGCCACAGCCACAGCCACGCGGGATCCGAGCCGCGTCTGCAACCAACACCACAGCTCACGGCAACGCTGGATCCTTAACCCACTGAGCAAGGCCAGGGATCGAACCTGCAACCTCATGGTTCTTAGTCGGATTCGTTAACCACTGAGCCATGAAGGGAACTCCTGGATGGCATTTTCTAAAGGGCTCACTCCACTACCCCAACACATATACACTGTTACGTATCAGTGTTACATAAAACCAAACAAATCACAAGTGTCACTTCCAGGAACTTAGAAGAAGAGAAACCACAAAAATGTTGGCCTGTCTGAAGAAAGATGGTTATACTCTCACATTAATAAATGCAGCTTTTGTTGGCATTTTGATGCTAGTCATACATAGAGTGATCCCAGATAGGAGGAACAAAAATTCTAAGGGAAGTTGAAGGGCTTAGGAGTCTAAGAGAGAAAGAACAAAGTAGAAAGGTTGATGAAACAAGGGACATTTCCATTTTAACTTAGATACATGTATTTTAGCTGTTTTATCTTTGTACTATAAAACAATTCAATGCAATAAAAATATGACTAACTGGAAGCATTCAAATATATTGGGGGGGTTCTCTTGTGCCAAAGTGGGTTAAAGAACTGGTATTGTCACTGCAGAGGCTTGGGTCGCTGCTTTAGCCAAGGGTTCAATCCCAGGCCAGGGAACTCCTTCATACCATGGGTAAGGGGGGGGGGAAATTATGCGTATACACACACACACACACCTACCTACACACCATGAATAATGGGGGGGAGGAAGGATAAATAAAATATTTTTAATAGTTTTAATTCTGTTAATTTGTGGACAAATTTATCATTACTTTCTCACACTACCCCCTTGGTTAGTCCTCAAAGAGTGAATGGGTGAGTGTGTTTATGTGTTCTAAAAACTAGAGATTTTTGGTGAGAATGCATAATCTCTTTTTCTCTCTTTTCTTCACCTAACTCATCTCCTAGAAGATGGAAACACTGCAAGAAGCAATAGGCAGAACTTGCATACAAGAATCGAGAAATATCAAGTGTCAGCCTTATTTTCTTGCATCACAGCTAACTGGTTTCATCTTAACTACAGTAAAAGATAACACTTTAAATAGGTTATAAAGATAGAATATACCTTCCAAATATTTATCCTTTATTCTCCTGTTCAAGGATTTGTGTCAGCCAAATACATTACGAACCAGAGACTTCAGGAGAAAGTCACATGCTCCCTACATTGTATGGTCTTTTGAATAATGGCATCCTGGCCTCTGAAGACTATGGATTCAAATGTCAACATGATGATATTGGTTGTAACTGCAGATCAACCATCTTTTTCATAAAAGGATGCCCAGAGTAGTTACCCTGGCTAACTAAAACCCAGATGAACATATTCATGGAGTTAGGGATGCTAAAACACATTCAGTATGTATCACTGGCAGGACTTCTTTTTCCTCATACTGATAGGTTACATTAAGCCATCCACTGCTCATCGGGTCCTAGAATTTAGAACTATCGTGTTCAACTAAACCATCTGACCTGAATAACCTATCTATTCACCAAAGGTAGATGATACCGGAGGAACAGGCTTTAAGCAGCTCTCATTATTTTTAAGTTATTTGAGTTCTAAGCCTCTTTCCTTCATTTTATTAAATAAACACTAAGAACTAAGTCATTGTGCTGACCACTGGGGAATAAAAGCATCAAAGCATCATTACCTTGAAAGAAATTATAGACTGGGGAGTGTACAAATTTATACATGACTCTTACAGAAGCATGACAGAAGTGGCTAAAAAGAAGTAAAACGAAAATTCTACAGGAGGGTCAGGAAGGAAAGGTAATTTCATCTGGGAAAAAAACAGGGGTAAGTCCTCATTGTCTTGATAGACCTTGAAGAGTAAGACTTCAAAATGTAGAAATTAAGGGTAAGACATGATTAATTTAAAATGAGGAGTGGTCCAGGGTTTCAGTATAGGATTAGCCTTGAGACTGGAAAGGTAGGTCGGGCTCAGATTGTGGAAGACCCGAATACTAAATATGGATTACTTCTGAGGCATTGAAAGTTTCTGATGAAGGGAATACTGTAATTTACAACTATGCTTAGAAAAATAAGTAGCAACAGGGTTGGGGAAGGAAGGGAGGAAAGAAATGAGAGGCCAATAGGGTACGTTGCAGCAATGCTACACGGCAAGATGGATTAATGTAATTAGCTGTGAGACCTTTTGGAGAGAATGGCCAATATTTGAGAGATGTGTAGGGGATAGACTTACTTAGATGACTTAGTGACTGACTAGAGGCAGGCAGAAGGAAAACTATTCCAAGCTTTACAGACCAGAAGATGTAGTGAGTGGTGATGTATTAAGGGACACTAGAGGTGGTAGAACAGGTTTTGGTTGGGAAGATAATGGGTTCTTTTTTGGCTTTCTTCAATTTGAGTGCCTAAGGGATTTTTACAAAGAGATGTGTGATCTGGCAGGCAACCTCAAAATTGGGGATGAAGCTTGGGTTAGGAATTTAAGACTAGGAGTTCCCATTGTGGCTCAGTGGTAACGAACCTGACTAGTATCCATGAGGATGAGAGTTCGATTCCTGGCCTTGCTCAGTGAGTTAAGGATCCGGCTTTTGCCGTGAGCTGTGATGTAGGTCGCAGATACAACTCAGATCCCGTGTTGCTGTGGCTGTGATGTAGGCCTGCAGCTGTAGCTCCGATTCAACCCCCCTAGTCTGGAAACTTCCACAGGCTGCAAGTGCGGCCCTAAAAAAAGACAAAAAAAATTCAAGATTAGAACCTAGCTTTGGGATTTGTCTCTCGGAATCCTGGAAAGAGATAACACTGCACAGGGAGAGAGAAAAAACAAGATGGCAGAGAAAAGGTCAGGAAGAAAAGTGGACAAGGACAGAAACCTCAAACAAAAGGGAACAAAAGAGACTAAGAAACATGGTACTCAAGCCAGTAAATAACTGATAAAAAGATTTGGGAGATAAAAAGATCATGCATTTCTATTATCTCTCTGCTCCCTTGACCCTGCTCAGCTAGTTAGCTGAGAGTCATTCAGTTCAAGTCTCTAAAATTCAATCATGGAAACAGAGTCACCTGATTTGTACCTAATATATACATTTGTCTCACAGAAGTACTAATATTTTAGCTCAGGGATAATCATTCTTTACATGTACACTCTCACTTCTAAAAGGATTGCTAGTGTCCCTACCATATTTCTCAGAGCTTCCTTTAAAAGATCCAATTATGTGACTTCCTGATTAAAGCTTTATCCATGTGAAAGCTGAAATTATGTTAACAATAGTCATAACCTAGATTCAAACTCATTAGTTATTCCTTAAAGTAGACAAAAAAATTGTAATTGTTTTACTAAAATATGTTTTTAAAGTCATCCAGATCGTTTCCACAATGGATAATGATGCTTATTTAGAAACAGCTAAAAAGCCAGGGGCAGCTGTATTTTACACTCCCTCAGCAGTCTATTAAATGACAAATCACTATTTAATCAGGAAGTGTTAAAAGCCCCCCCCAAAAAAGCTCAGGTCAGTCTTTGCCCTCCATGTTCCTAGACAGTTGGCAATCAGGCTGAGTGCCAGCCTGATCTGGCAGGATCTTTTATATGAGGATTTTTTTTTCTCCCGTCTGACCAGCCACAAAGAGATAGGCTTGTTCTGACCCATCTCTTCCTAGACTTTTATGAGAAAAGAGTCTCTCACTAGTTCCTTATACATAATCAGCATTTTTGTTTGCTGCAGTCCCAATCATTTCCTACCTTAGGCCAGTTTTGACATGTACCAGCCTTCTGCACTGAATCTATATTGTGTGTGCTGGCATGACATCAGCTCTCCTGCAGCTCACAGGGTCTGAGAGAAGGAGACTTACAATGGTGCTTTGAGTCACAACAAAGCCCCTTCCTCTCTATTTAGGATTTCTGACATTTTTCCCTTCCATTTAAAATTCTTCTTTCCATCTAAATTTAAAAATAAAAAGTTTTTCTTATTAAGACCATAAAGGAGGGAGCTGGCAGGCCTAGAGGACACAAAATTGAGAGGGATGACAGTTTAAGAAAAGTCATAAAACTGCTTTGTGGTTACATCTCTTGCCAACTGGTTTCAGTGTTAAAACAGAATTAAAACTCTTGCAGAAAAAGGGTTCTAGCTTTGCAAGCCTTTAAAAATTCTTTCTACATCTTCAAACAGATGCTCCCTGAACACTAAAGAACTTTTCTTCTAAGTAGGAAAGCAACTGGCACTGCAAGATACAAGAAGAGATGATGAAATCACACTGAGGATTATAGGACAGGCGAGTTATTTAATTTTTTTGGTGGGGGGTGGGCAGCCGCGCCCACTGCATGTGGAAGTTCCTGCTCCAGGGATCAAACCTGAGCTACAACAGCGACCCTAGCCGCTGCACTGACAACACCAGGTCCTTAGCTGGCTATGCCACAAGGGAACTCCAAGTCCTTTAACTTTTACCTCAGAAAAAATGCTTCAGTCCATTACTCACAAATGTAGAAATTCGGGCCAAATATTTAGCTGAAAAAAATTCGCTTTACCATCTAGGTGGAGTGTAGAGTAAATGATGGCTTTGCTCCCCATCAGATCTGTTTATTTCATTATAATGACTTTTGTAACAAACCAACCAACCCCATGTACAAAGCCAGTTATACAGGAAAGTATGAGAAAACTGGAAAATTTTACCAGCTCTGCGGCCCCTGGATTGTGTTATAAGTCACCAGCATATGTAACTCATTTTCTAGTTAAGTAATTCCCTCTGGGGACCTGGTCTGCACTCCACATGAAGGATCAAATTTCATTAGCAGTTGTAGGAAAATGCAACCCTGTGCATTTGCAAGTCAAAACTCCTGAAGGCTACAGCTAGTCTGGCTATCTTCATTGATTTTTCCTCGGATAGGATTTTAGCTGATAGAAAACATTTGTTGGAAGGCACAGAAGAGGACGTTGAGAAGAGAAAGGATTCACTAGCCAGGAGACAACTAAGCCTCAGTCTTAATGTTAAACTCTGGCCTTAACACTCAGCCTGCAGCTGTGTCCAAGCGGGGAGAGAGAGAGAGAGAGAGTCAGCAGTAATTCCACTCCCCAAAGCTACAAATGACAAAAGGCACAGGAAGACAAATTAAAAGGGCAAGCAGAGAAAAACACATCACCCAATCGGCATCGAACTCATTTCTAGGTATCGACCTGAATCTCAGTGGAGGCTTGATTTCAACGTGAAATTGGGCTGGAAACCGAAATCTCAGCACCTCTGTAAATAATTCATTTGAGACTTTTTATTAACTACTCATCTAGTGTGAATCAATAGACATACTGACCACATCCTCGCCACCACTCAAGCCGTCTAGATCAGAAAAACGGCTTTGTTTAGTTACTTGAACTGGCTCTTTCAAGTTTTAAGCTGGCCCAATCCTTACCTTGGTTTGAGCTGGTTCACCTCTCTCAAACATCATCTTCAGCCTGTTCAGCGGAACATTGTATTTCTCTATTTTGTTTGCAGCTTCGGAGTTTTCACTCATTTCGGGTTTTCCTACTTCATGCCTGGATTCTGCCAGACAATTTTCCATTTTTTTACTTTCTGCTGAGTGGTCTTTAAGATGCCCAGTGTCCTTGATGCGAGGGTTCGGATACTCGGCTTCAGGAGGCGATGAGAATCTAGGTCTGGGGTAGACTCCCTGGTCAGCTTCGACCCCAGAGGCAGAGCTACTGGCCACTTCAGCGGGAAGAGGGTCGCCTCTGTGCCTGACCTCAGCGCTGCTGTTTCGCACGGACTCTGGGAGAGACTCTACTCCCAGCGCTGGGTTCTCCCACTTCTTCTTTAACACAGTCAGGTTCCCCCTTCTAAAGTGCTGGGGGAGATTTTCAGTGTTCTAGAAGAACAAGAAGGGAGTACCGGTTACAACTTGCCTGCTGAAACATTCAAACATGTTGTTCTTTGCAAAATGAAAGTTAAAGCTCCAAGCTGCTCCTGGTCCACTGGCGTTTCAGACAGCTGTGAACAGTTACAGCCCTGCCACATGGAGAAAGCATCCACCCCAGGAGAGGGAGAGGGGAAGAGAGAAAAAGTCAGGAGCTAAAGCAGGAAGTGATAAAACAGGATAGCCTTATAAGGACAAAATGAGAAGAAAGGGGAGCCCAGATCTAATGATACGCTGGAGACAAGGGATTTTTTTTTTTATCCAGAGATTAATAGGGAAAACAGAAAGAAAAAGCAAACCTGGTTACTTTAAACCCTGTAAATATGCATTAATAAAAGTTCCTCATAAATCGAGAATGGTAGATAATAAGGTCCTACTGTATAGCACAGGGAACTATATCTGACCTCCTGGGACAGACCTTGATGGAAAATAATATATATTTTAAAAGTATATATACATATATATATACACACACATATATATATACACATATATATATACTGAGTTACTTTGCCTGTACAGCAGAAATTGGCATAACATTGTAAATCAACCATATTTTAATTTTTAAAAAAGTGCAGCATTACATGCCACAAAATTACACGGAGAATCCCGCTGTTTTCTTTTTTTCTTTTAAATGAGACAAAGATGCAGTCTAGCTTAAACTATATAATACCAATAGTTGTAGATAGTACCATCAAGGATTGAAATTATTCGTAGAAATTTAAAGCAGCCACTAACCTTTTACATGTTTGCTTAAGCAATATATCATCATATCTGACATAATTTATATGAACAAATTTTATTCTTACATAAGAAGCTAATCCTCCCCCTCCCCGTTCTTCTCCATGTCTGTCCATGTGTAAATTATCAGTTAATAGAAAATTCATTGTATTCCAGATCCTTTGGTTAAAAAATATCCAGGCTTCATATGAAATACCACTGTCACCCCCACTCTTGACTGAAGGACATATACATTTAAACATCTAAGACAGTTCTCTTTCGCCTGGGTCAAACTGGAATTGATTTATACATATAAGACAGATCGAAAGCAACCTGGAATTTGTCAATGTTGTTCTGCAACAGTAGAGGAAACATGCTTGGTGCAGTAAAATTCAATGTCCCAGACTTCGAAAGCATTCCTAAATAAGCTAAGCAGCAGCACCTTCCCAACAAACCACAAACTCCAATACCTTCTTGCCCTCCATTCCTGTAGTCTGTGATTCACGGGTCTTTCAACTAAGAAAGGACAAACCACCTGGGGCTGAAAGACTCTGGGGGAATTAAACAGGATTAGCAGCTATATTGGGAATTAAGTCTCTCACCCTATTACTCTTCTGAATACACTCTGAGAGCCACTTCATCAAGCTGCACCAAGGCTTGAAAAGAAGAAAGTTATAGAAGAACAACTGCTTGATTTGTGTTTAAATCTTTCTTTCTCTTTCTTCCTTCCTTCCTTCCTTCCTTTCTGTCTGTCTTTCTTTTTTTCCCCCTCTTTTTTGGCCGCCCCATGGCATATGGAGTTCCAGGGCCAAGGATCTGATCTGAGCCACAGTTGCGACCTATGCTGTAGCTGCACCTGTGCCACAGCTGTGGCAACGCTAGATCCTTAACCCACTGAGGCAGGCCAGGGGTCAATCCTGTGTCCAGGTGCTGCAGAGATGCCACTGACCCTATTGTGCCACAGCAGAAACTCCCTGTGTTTAAATCTTAGCTGGCAAGATGCTTCACTGGGGGAAGCATGTATAGATCACAAATATAAGCAGCATGAACAGTTTTCCTGCTGGAAAAGAGAGACTTAAAGAACAGCTCTGGAAGTTAGTGCTACCTTGACTGCCAACAGCACTCCTGGCTCTGTGCTCTCTCAAGTGACACAATGGATGAGTCATCTGGGCCTCCAACTTCAACTGCCCTGCCCTGCCCTGCCCAGCCCGTACAGAATTCCTGAGAATTAAAATGGCACTTTGCCTTGGTAACTGGACACTACTTTTCTTAGAGACTGAAAAGTAGAGAGCATAGTCATTGACATGGAAAGATGCTTATAAGATACTTTTGGGTGAATCAAGCTAATTATATGACAGCATGATTCCATTTTATAACACACACGTATGTTTATAAATAAAAACACAGAACAGTAGTCTGGAAGAAAAGATATCAGGATGTTAACAGGTTGCCTCTGGGGATCATGGATTTTATGTGCATTTATATTTTCTTCTTTTTCTTTTTTACAATAAATGTGCTATTATTGTGTAATAAGAATGAATATAGGAGTTCCCATCATGGCTCAGTGGTTAACGAATCCAACTAGGAACTATGAGGTTGCGGGTTCGATCCATGACCTTGCTCAGTGGGTTAAGGATCTGGCGTTGCTGTGAGCTGTGGTGTAGGTCGCAGACGTGGCTTGGATCCCGCGTTGCTGTGGCTGTGGCGTCGGCCGGCGGCTACAGCTCCTGTTAGACCCCTAGCCTGGGAACCTCCATATGCTGTGGGTGCGGCCCTAGATAAGGCAAAAAGACAAAAAAAATGAATATAAAAATAAAATTATGCATCAAACATCAAATAATTCTGATGTGACTTGTACGTGGCTTGAAAGTTGTCATTTCTACTTTACTCGTGATGACCTGGAAGAGAGAGACCTGGAGATTTGTGATGGAGTACAAACAGTGTCCAAAACAAGGGCCTCCTTTTGAGGGGGCAGTCTAACAGAGGAGGAAATGTGTGTTCTCTCTCTTTTTTTGTCTTTTTAGGGCCACACCTACCTCATATGGAAGTTCCCAGGCTAAGGGTCGAACTGGAGCTGCAGATGCTGGCCTATACCATAGCCACTGCAACATTGGATCCTTAAGCCAGCAAGGCCAGGGATTGATCGACATCCTCATGAATACTAGTCCGGTCGGTTTCCACTGAGCCACAACAGGAACTCCATGTATTTTCTTTTTTTTTTAAATTGATCTATAGTTGACTTATGATATTATGTTAGTTTTAGGTGATAGCAAAGGGATTTGGTTTATTTTTTCAGATTATATTCCATTATAGGTTATTACAAGATACTGAATATAATTCTCTGTGCTGTACAGTAAATTTTTTTTTCTGTCTTTTTGTCTTTTTAGGGCTGCACCCGCAGCATATGGAGGTTCCCAAGCAAGGGGTTGCATCAGAGCTGTAGCCATTGGCCTACGCCACAGCCACAGCAATGCCAGATCCGAGCCGTGTCTGTGACCTACAGCACAGCTCATGGCAACACCGTATCCTTAACCCACTGAGCGAGGCCAGGGATCGAATCTGTGACAGATACTGGCGAGATTCGCCTCCGATGAGCCATGATGATAACTCCTCTTACTGTTCTCTCTACACTTTCTATAGTCGCTACATTTTCAGAATAGGGGTGGGGCTACAAAATAAGGTGACATTTTATCCAATGTCCTTTGTGTCAAGGTTCTAACTTTGTTGCAAATATTTTCCTAGAATAAGACAGTGGGAAATCAAGGAGGGTGCAACTTTTCAAGGGCCCCGTTGGTTCCTACGCTACCACAGCCTGTTTTCTCAAAGTGACATCCTCATGCTCTTCATGCCCCCCAGCACCGCTGAGAATCTCTGCAGATGTTGCCTCTGGCTGCTTAAAATCCAGATCAGGCACACTCAGGAGATGCAACACAGTATCCTTTCTGCAGGAGCATTCAACTTGGAAGGGGCCTTGGATGAATCTCTTCTCTCTGGGTCTCAGTTATTTACCCCACAAAATGAAGAGGCTGGGTCAAATGAGCTTCAATGTAAAATTGATAACCAATGAGAACCTACTGTATAGTACAGGGAACTGTGCTCAATATTTTGTAATAATCTATAAGGAAAAAGAAAATGAAAAAGAATACATACACATATATATGCATATATATACATATATACCTGAATCACTTTGCTGTACACTTGAAACTAACACAATGTAAATCAATTATACTTCAATAAAAAATAAATCGTTAAAGGTCCTAGAAAAGTGAGTGTCAATACTGAAATCTTGGCAAGGAAATCAGCATTTTTTTTTTTATTATAAGTATGAGAATCTGCATCTTAAAAGCACCAGGACATCTGGTAGGATACAGCAGTAGGGCAGGAAACATGGATGACCCTGGTGTACTGTCTCCAAGGATGGGAAGAAATTGCTAGGCTAAGAGCTTCTCAGAAAAGTCATAGCCAGTCATTACGGAGATGAAGGCCCCAATAGCACAGATTGCAAGAAGTGGCATATTCTATGCTTGCAAGGAACCTGGAAATATAACTGACGGTGATATAAATGGTCTGCGTTTCTGTGTCCCAGGTGCAGATGCAAGACGAAGAGAGAAGGACAGGTAAATTCTAGGACCTCAAGTTATCCCATAACCCGATCTCAGTATTTGCTAAAAGAACAAATTTACCCACTTGCTCCTGAATGTTTCTCTACTTTACTTTCCATGGTAGAATGTGAGTATTCTTATACCGGAACGGTCACCTCTATAAATTTATATGGACATTTCTCCATGTTCCTTCAGGAGACAATTCCGACTTCTCACAAGTCTGATGGATCTTAAAAGCAACTGTCTGTCATTAATGGAAAAACTGGTAAGACCTGCGTAAAGCCTGTAGCTTATCGGACAACAGTGCACCAATGCTAATTTCTAAGTTTTAATAAATGTCCCACAATTATATAAAATGATAACATTAGGGGAAGCTGGGTGGAGATGTATGCTATCTCTACTGTAAACCAAAATACAAGATTACTTCAAAATTACTTCAAAATAAAAGATTACTTCAAAATAAAAGATTTGTTTAAAAAAAGTAACCATCTTTCAACATCATGTTTTCTTCAAGCCATGGCTGTCTCCCGTATTTCATAGTTAAGGGTCTTGAAAGCATAATCTTGTGTAGTTGCTATTTCCACTTGACCACTTTCCATTCCCTCTAATTCTACTACCCAAACACTTCTGAAGTAGCACCAATCAGGATCACCGATTACCTCCTTACATTTTTTATTTCAGTGTCTTGTTTTCAACTTGTTACTTTTCTGAATTACAAAAATAATTTTTAAAAGTTACTGAGGGAGAAAAGTCAGTCAATATAGGAAGGTTTCTATCCCTTGAAAATGTGCTTTAATTTTTCTTATTTGACTCCCCCACGTATCCCAATCAAGATATCCATTGTCAACAGCTTGGTGTACACACTCTCATCTTTTTTCTTTATTTTTTATACACGTGTATATTTTTCTGCAAAATCAAACTAGAGTTCCTATTGTGCACCTTGCTTTACTCATTTAGTGTGTTTTTGGTATCTTTCCATTCCATGTCAATACATAAAATCTTAACCATATAGTATAATACCATATGTAATATTATATATCAAATATTACTATGTTGGATATAGGTACGTAATTCATCATTCCCCTGCTGATGAATATCTGCATTATTTCAAACATCTCAGCATTACAAAGAATCCTGAAATAGACATCCTTTTACATTTATTTTATTTCACCTGTGAGTTTTTCTCAATGATAACTCCTAGGAGTAAAATTGCTGGATCAATGGCTATGAAACATATTTGATATTTTAATAGGCATTGTCTCACTGACTCTTCACTAATACTGGATGAGAATATTCCTTATATACCGAATATTACTGATTTTAAAAATCTGCCAACTGTTTAGGTTACAACTTATATCTGTTTAATTTACATCCCTTTATTAGCGAGTCTAAGCATTTAGAAAATGTTTATTGTGTCTTAATTACCTGTTCACATCCTTTCACCTCAACTGCCAGTTTCAATGGACACTTCTGCTTTATTTGATCTCTCTATAGCATCTGACGTTACTGACCGCTCCCCTCTTTAAAAATTCCTCCCTTCCAATAGTTTCTGAGATACTCCTTTTTCCAAGATTTCTTCCCAGAGGGCCACTCTTCAGTTTTCTTTATAGGTGTCTCCTCCTTAGTCCCTCCCTTATATGGTGGGGTCCCTCAACATTCTGCCTTAGGTCATCTTCTTTACTCACTTTACATACTTGTCTATAGGTGATGTCATGTACCTCTGGTTTCACCCACCAGCTGTCTGTTGGTGACTCATGACCTACAATTCTAGCCAGATCTCTCTTATGAGTTCCACCTGGAAATCCTGTAGGCATCTTAAACTCATCCTTTTTTTTATCGGCTGGAAGTTCTCAGGCCAGGGATTGAACCCAAGCCACAGGAGTGACCTGAGCCACAACGGTGACAATGCTGGATCCTTAACCTACTGGGCCACCAGGGAGCTTTTTTATCTCATCCTTGTCTAAGGCTGAAGTCTCCCCTCTCTGCCCTTCACTCCTCACTCTTTAATATGCTTCTTTTCCTGACTTCTCCATATTAATGAATGGGACAATTGTCTTTCCAACTGTTCAATGTGCGTGTTCTCTTATGCCTCAATGATGTGCATGTGCTGCTTCCTCTGTCACTCCTTTGCGTCTTTTGTTTAATTCCTATTTTGTCCTTTGGGCTCAGTCTGGCACAACTTCTTCTGGAAAGGCTTCCCTTTTTTTTTTAGGGCTGCACGTGGGCATTTGGAGTTCCCAGGCTAGGGGTTGAATCAGAGCTGCAGCTGCTGGCCTACACCACAGCCACAGCAACATGGGATCCGAGCCGCATCTGCAACCTACACCACCGCTCATGGCAATGCCAGATCCTTAACCTACTGAGTGGGCCCAGGGATTAAACCCAAATCCTCATGGATACTAGTCAGGTTCTTTACCAACGAGCTACAACAAGAACTCGTGCTTCCTTCTTTTTTGGGGACCACACCTGCAGCATATGTAAATTCCAGGGCCAGGGATTGAGCTGGAGCCACAGCAGTGACAATGCCGGATCCTTAACCCACTGAGCCACCAGGGAACTCCTGGGAAGGCTTCCTTGACATGGTTTGAGTCCAGGTTATGATTTCCTCCTAAATTCTCCCCAGCACCTTGAGTATTTACTTAATATGGTACTTATCATAGTGGGATTATAAATTCTACTTCCCAAACTCTAAATAGTTCCTTGAAAGCAGAGACCAACTCTTGTTCCTCTTTGTGCGTTTAGTACCTGATGCTAAAAAGATGTTCCATAAATGTTTATCTATACTTGTGGTGTCAACTTTGGCCATTCCACTATCTTGATGACCTAGTCCAGTCAGGCCTTTATCCTATCACTTCTAAATAGCACAAGGTGACCAGTGACTTTCATGTTGCCAAATCTGATAGCAGATTCTCAGTTTTGTCTCTGTGTCTGACTCTGTTGATAATTTGCCTTTTAGAAATGGACGTCAGGCACCCCATTCTCTTGTTTCCACTGCTATTTCACCAATTGCTCCCTCTAAGTCTCCTCTGCTGCTTCTTCTTCATCGATCCAACTTTTAAACACAAAGGTGCTCCTGAGCACAGTCCTCAGAACTCTTTTCCAGCTACACTTACTCCCCGGGTGATCTCACACATCTCCTGTCTTTACAAACCACTGATACTTTAATACCCACATATCTCATCTCCAGGTTGAATTTCCTACAAATCCACATTTGTACATCCAAATTCCTATCTGACATCTCTACTTGGATGCATCAATAAAGAATTTTACATTTAACATGTTCAAAACTGAGCTTCTAATAAATATTCCCCCTTCTCTGAACCTGCTTTTACTACCATCTTCTCCAGCTCAGTGGCATTTTCCCTGCTATTTGGGCCAAAAGTATTGTTGCCATTCTTTTTTTCTGCCTTCAGCATAAATCCTGACCACTTCTTATTACCTGTATAGCTGCTGCTCCAGTCCAATTCATTATCATCTCTTGCCTAAATCATTGCAATTATCTCATAATTGGTCTTCATGCTTCTGCCATTGTTCCTCTAGTGTCTTCCTCCTCCTCTCTAAAAATTTTAGTCTGATCACATCACTCCTTTGCATACAAACCATCCAAAGGCCCCTATCTGATTAGCGTTAAGGTCCAGGCCCTTACAATGGTTCTAAATGACATTTCTATTCCAGTGCCTCAAATACACTTAGAATGTTCTTGCCTCAGAGCATCTGCATGTGCTTCTATCTTCTGCCTGAGTTATTTTTCTCCCCAGCTCATGTCCTCAGATCTCTGCTCAAATGTCTCCTTATCAGAGGCTGTCCTTGACCACTATATTCTATCCCCCTCACCCGCTTCATGTTATTTCATACCTGACATATCTTTACTGTCTGTCTCTCCCACCAGAACATAAACTCCATGGTGGCAGATATGCAGTCTGTATTACTGCCTAAAACAGTGCTTGGCGTATTAGTGGGGTGCTCTGTGGATACTTGCTAAATGAATGAGTGAAAGGAAAAAAGGAAGAGAGGAGCTCTCTCGTGACTCAGGGGGTTAAAGATAGGGCATGGTCACTGTTGCAGCTCTGATTACAGTTGTGGTATGAGTTTGATCCCTGGCCCAGGAACTTCTGTATGCTGCAGGTGCAGCACCTGTCCCTCGCCTTGAAAGAAAGGAAGGAAGGAAGGAAGGAAGGAAGGAAGGAAGGAAGAAAGAAAGAAAGAAAGAAAGAAAAAGGAGAAAAGGTGAAAGGGGAAAAATAACAGGCGAGAGAGAGGAGAAAAGAAAATAAACCAGCAATTGAGTGAAATGACGGAAACTTTTCTTACAGTGTGCCAGAGGGGATCCATCCTCAAATTACAGGAAAATTAGGTCAAAGACCCAGTAAGCATTGCTCCCTTAGAGAAAACAAAGTGACAGGGGCATGTTATGTACTAATTTAAGTAGTTTAGGTACTGAAAACTGCCAGGAGGATGTTTTTGTAATGCTGGCCAAATTAAAGAATTCTTGCCCAAATATGTGAGGATTTTCCCCCCCTCATAAGACTAAATCAAGTAAGATTTCAAAAGAAATACACTATCCAGTGCAGCTGGAAGTTAGCCAGTGGGAGAGTACAAATGGGTACGAGCTGAGAGATGGTTCTGAGGTTTTTGCCTTTGATGGATCCTGTAGCTAAGAAGCTTGCTACCTAGGCTGGGTCAAGAAGTTTGCTTTAGACAATGAACCCAGGAGATGACAACAGCTGCACAGCTGCTACCATTTAAATGCAGAGACATTCTCATTGTTTGATTTGGATAAAAGGAAAAGCCTAGGATGCCCTGTATCCTAATTTGAACACAAGCAGTAAGCCATTTTATAACCACCAGCAAAGCACTTGGCCTTCTGTCCTTCACTCAAGTCAGCAAAGAAAAAGTGACTCAAAAAGAGAGCCTGAGTGAACAAATAAGATTCTCTGCACCTGAGCCAAGTTCTCCTGAGCAAATGGTTCGCCAATCAGACCAGCTGGCACAGATGCTCGGCTCAGCTGACAATGAGCCCATGCCCCGCAGAGGCTGCAGGTGGCCGGGCCACATGGGCTCTGCCCACAATGTTCCACGTGTCCTGTGGCTTTCGAATACTTACACTTCTTCTCTTTTCCATGTTTGCTTCTTCGGCTGCTTTCTGGTACCTTCAAAGAAGAGGGGGGAAAGAGAATGTCCTCAAATTAAACTTATATTTTTACTCTTTCAATCTTTAAGAAAACCACTTCTGCACATCCATCTGCCAGCAATTGTCTTTAATCAACTCTATCAGAAGAACAGAAAATGAGAGCAGTCCTCACTTCCTGCGTTGTTGCAGTCACCTGCTCTAAAAGAGCCAAGATGATGAGTTCAAATGCTGAGAAAGAACTGAATTGAGCAGAAAGTCTGGGGCTTAAGTTCCAATTCCATCATGTATTCACTGTGATCTTGGGCAAGTCAACTTCTTTAACTAAGCCTCAGTTTTCCTATCTAGAAAAATGATCTATTATAAAGCTGGGATGATTAAACGAGATCGTGTGTATAAAAATGCTTTGGAATTAGTGAAAGGATATAGCACTGCATTAACCTAGGGTGCCCATTTCCCCGCCGTCGATGCCTCTGATACCAGCATTCTTGTCGGCCAATTGATCAAGAGGTAGTCATACCACCAGTACCTGTGTGAACTTAGTCTAGGCTGCTGGTACTGTCACTTTAGTTCAGTTAAATGAATCTGATGATACTGCACATATTTCTTTTCTTTTTTTTTTGGGTGCTACTCCCGCAGCATATGGAAGTTCCCAGGTTAGGGGTTGAATTGGAGCTGTAGCTGCAGGCCTACAGCACAGCCACTGCAACATGGGATCTGAGCCATGTCTGCAACCTACACCACTGCTCACGGAAATGCTGGATCCCCAACCCAATGACTGAGGCCAGGGATTGAACCCACATCCTCATGGATAGTAGTCAGGTTCATAACCTGCTAAGACACAGCAAGAACTTCTTAAATGTCTTTAAAGAGATTACACTATAACTTGCCATTTTTTGGATTTGCCATTTAAAGAATTTTTTTTTTTTAGGGCCGCACATCACAGCATATGGATGTTCTTAGGCTAGGGGTCGAATCAGAGCTACATCTGCCAGCCTACACCACAGCCACAGCAATGCAGGATCCGAGCCGCATCTTCGACCTACACCACAGCTCACAGCAATGCCAGCTTAACCCACTGAGCGAGGCCAAGGATCAAACCTGCTACCTCATGGTTCCTAGTCGGATTCATTTCTGCTGCGCCACAAGGGGAACTCCTAAAGAAATATTATTTTACTTTTTTATGTAGGCATAAGAGTGACACGTGAGAAAAGCTTATATGTTAAGTAAGCATTAATCTTTTTAAATTTTTAAAAAAATTTTTAATTTTACAGCAGCACCTGGGGCATATGGAAGTTCCCAGGCCAGGGATTGAATCTGAGCCTACAATGAAGCTTAGGCAATGCAGGATCTTTTAAACCACCGTGCTGGGCCAGGGATCGAACTTGTGCCTCTCTGGTGACCCATGCTGCTGCAGTCAGGTTCTTAACCCAGCTGCCACAGTGGGAACTCCAAGCATTGGTCCTTTTAATTAGCAGCAATTTTCCTTAGTGATGCATAAAATAATGGCCCTGCCTACAGCTGATAAGAGCCTTAGATTTGATAAGCAGGCTTATATAATTTTATTATTTTAAGTTTGTTATTACTTTCATCATTTTATTTTATCATTTTTATTACTTGGTTCAGAATATCCCTAAGAAACAATTGAAGACTTTTCAGGAGAGATCAGGTTTTTCTCTATTTGAAAATAAAAAGAGGCTTGGGAGGTCCAGGCTAGAGCCAATTTCCAGAGCACTCAGAACAACCTTCACCTGACTTGCTCGGGGCCTCTGTGTCAAGCATGGAAGGCAGCACCATCACTTGGAGAATCCCCACCGTGTGTCTTCCTTGGGCCTGCATAAATGGAATTCACCAACCCAACCCTAAAAAAGGACACATTGAAAGGGCCTCTTATTCCCTATTTTAAGGTAGGATTTCAGAAGTCACAAGGCATTTGGGCAAGAAAAAGGAAGTGAGACAAAAAGATAAAGAGAAATATAGGAAAGGGCCCATTCTTCTGCCAAAACCAATTTGACCCATAAATACCTTCATAAACTCAGAACTTCCTTGGTATGTGTTTTAAACAGAACAACCTTATCCAATATGGAAGCCAGAGGAAAGTCCTGGATTGGCACCACTGCTTAGCTGTTACATAACCTAGGTTATATCACTTCATTTACATGGGCCTCATCTGAGAAACTAAGTGACTATGGGAGAGGATTTCTAAGGTCTCTTCTAGTTCCATCACTGTTTAATTAATTAATTTTTTTTTTGGCTTTTTAGGGCCACACCTGCAACATATGGAAGTTCTCAGCCTAAGGGTTAAATCAGAGCTACAGCTGCTAGTCTATGCCATAGCCACAGCAAAGCGGGATCCAAGCCACGTCTGTGACCTACACCACAGGTCACAGCAACACCAGATCCCCAACCCACTAAGCAAGGCCAAGGATGGAACCCACATCCTCATGGATCCTAACTGGATTCATTTCTGCTGAGCCACGACAGGAACTCCACTATTTAAATTTTTAATAATCAGATATCAGTATGAATCTCATTCACCAGACTGGGCAATACTCTGCAAATGAGCAGAACTTTCTTACAGGACAGGGTAAAAGGACTTGCAGCATTTCTGTGATTTCATTGACCATAAATAGGTTATGAAAGAAAATAGGATTAGAACTGCTATAAGTCAAGTGACAAGCTAGAAAGATATTTGCAACTTATATTACAGATAAGAGGCTAATTTCTCTAAAATGCAAAGAACTCTTACAATCAATAAGAAACTGACAACTTAATAGAAAAATGGTCATGAATATAAACATACAGTTCACAGAAAATATCAAATGACTCTTAAACCATAAGGACATTTGACCTCAAAATGAAAACACAAACAGCACTAAGAACATTTTTTTTGTTTTGTTTTATTTTTGTTTGTTTGTTTTTACTAAGAACATTTTTTAACCTATCAAGTAGGAAAAGCTTTTTTATTTTTAGACATGCCTTTCACACATGGAAGTTCCCAAGCCAAGGACCGAATTCACACCACAGCCATGACCCAAGCCACAGCAGTGACAACACTGGATCCTTAACCTGCTATGCCATAGGAGAACTCCAGGAAAAGATTAAAAAAAAAAAAAAAACTAATTTACTGAGGGAAAATAAAAAATCTCCATGAAAGTAATTTTGTCAATTTTACAAAAATTACAAAATTACAAAATCACAAACATCACCTACCATGCACCAATTATGTTTCCAGAAGTTATCCTCACACAAGCAAAAATGACTTTTACATTAGACTATTCTTCATAGCCTTAAATGCAATAGCAATTGACTGAAAAACAACCTGAATATATCCATTAGCAGAATACAGGTAAATAAATTATAATGTGTTCATTCAATGGAATACTACACAGCTATATAAAGAACAAAGTCATGGTTTTTTATTGCTGCACAATTTGAATGTACTTAATGCTACTGAAATGTACACTTAAAAATGGTTAAAATGGTATATATTATCAAAAAATTAAAAAAGGAGTTCCCTTCGTGGCTCAGTGGTTAAGAACCGTGAGGCTGCGTGTTCGATCCCTGGCCTTACTCAGTGGGTTAAGGATCCGGCATTGCCGTGAGCTGTGGTGTAGGTTGCAGACGCGGCTCGGATCCTGCGTTGCTGTGGCTGTGGTGAAGGCCGGCAGCTACAGCTCCTGTTAGACCCCTAGCCTGGGAACCTCCATATGCCGCAGGTGCAGCTCTAGATAAAGACAAAAAGACAAAAAAAAAAAAATTAAAAAAAAAATTTTTAAAAGACAATGTAGGAGTTCCCTGACGGACTAGCAGTTGAGGATCCACTGCTGTCACTGCTGTGGCCCAGGTTTGATCCCTGGCCTAGGAATTTCTGCATACCATGGGTGTGGTCAAAAAACAAAACAAAACAAAACAAAAAAAGAAATGTAGTATTAGCATAAAGGCAGATCTACACATCAATGGAATGGAATAGAGAGCCCAGAAATAAGTCCTTGCATATACGGTCAAAGGATTTTAACAAAGTGCCAAGACAATCTAATGTGGAAAAGACAGTTAATTCAATAAACGGTGTTGGGAAAAGCAGATATCCACATGCAAGAAAAAAAATGAAGTTGGTCTCTTATACAAAAACTAAGTCAAAATAGATTAACAACTGAAGTATAAAAGTTAAAACTATAAAACTCTTAGAAGAAAACAAGGGCAAAGCCTCATGATATTGAATTCGGCAAAGAATTCTTGGAATGACACCAAAAGCACAGGCAATAAAAGAAAAAATATGAGTTTCCACTGTGCTGCAGTGGGTTAAGAATCTGACTGCAGCGGAAGTTCCTGTCGTGGCACAGTGGAAACAAATCTGTCTAGGAACCATGAGGTTGCGGGTTTGATCCCCAACCTCGCTCAATGGGTTAAGGATCTGGTGTGGCCGTGAGCTGTAGTCTAGATTGCAGATATAGCTCTGATCCCACATTGCTGTGGCTGTGGTGTAGGCTGGCAGCTGTAGCTCCGATTTGACCCCTAACCTGGGAACCTCCATATGCCATGGGTACAGCCCTAAAAAGTAAATAAATAAATATATACATTAATTAATTAATTAATTAATTAAAAAATAGAAATAAAAAAGTTGCTATTCTCAATTAAAAAAAAGCTGACTGCTGTGTGGCTTGGGTTGCTGCAGAGGCACAGGTTCGATCCCTGGCCTGGCACAGTGGGTTAAGGGACCCAGCACTGCTGCAGTTGCAGCGTAGTTTGGGATACAATCCTTGACCTGGGAATTTCCATATGCCATGGGTGCAGCCATAAAGAGAAAGGAAGGGAAGAAGGAAGGAAAAGAGATAGGACCTCAGCAAAATCTGTGCATCAAAGGACACCATCAACAAAGTAAAAAGGTAACCCAAGGAAGATATTTGCAAATCATATACCTGATAAGGTATTGATCCAAAATATACAATATCTATTTTATTTAATTAATTAATTTATTTTTGGTCATTTTTGGCTGCCCTGTGGCTTATGGAGCTCCTGGGCTAAGGATCAGATCAGAGCCACAGTCTCAACCTAAGCCACAGCTGTGGCAATGCTGGATCCCTAACCAACTGTATCGGGCCAGGGATCGAACCCACAACCGAGCAGTTCCTAAGAGGCCACTGATACTGTTAGGCCACAGTGGGAGCTTATTTTTATTTTTTATTTTATTTTATTTTATTTATTTTAACCATTGTACCTGTGGCACATGGAAGTTCCCAAGCTAGGGGTCGAAATGGAGCTGCAGCTGCCAGCCTATGCCACAGCCACAGCAATGCGGAATCTGAGTAGTATCCGGGACCTACACTGCAGCTTGCAGCAACACCAGATCCTTAACCCACTGAGTTGGGCCAGGGTTCGAACCGGCATCCTCGTGGATATTAGCTGGCTTCTTAACCTGCTGAGCCCTAATGAGAACTCCTGAATATACAACATCTAAAAATTAATATTGCATTTGTAACAAGTAATATTGTACATACTACTCTGCATCTCCCTTTCTCCATTTTAGAACAGCTTGTTTTCATTCAAGAAATATGTTCTAAGCACTAGAGAAAGAGTAGTGAAAGAAATAACCAAAAGAGACATAATTCTTGCTTTCAGAGAGCTTACAGCTTATATATTAAATACATATGTCCACGGGCATACACACACATATATACATACACATATTTGCACTTATATAGTGATAAATCCTTCAAAGATAAAGGACAGAGTATTATTAAATAACCTAACAAAAGAACTTAATTGAGAAGCACGGTTGGGGAGTGGGAGTGCTGTGTATGTGTGTGCGTGCATATCTGTGTCTCAGAAAGTCTTGCTGAGGAAATGACCTTTAGGCCGAGATCTGAAGTTTGACCAGAAGGAGTTAGCCAGGCAAAACAAAGCAAGAAAAGCATTCCGGGCACAGAAAAACAGCACACACAAAGTCCGCAAGCAAGAAAGTGTCTCATGTGTATAAGATACACAAAGAACTCCAGGGTTGTGAAGTGCACTTAGAGAGAAGGAAGGAGATGATGCTGGGAGGCAAGAGCTTTGTAGGCAGTGCTAAAGATTTCAGTTTTTTTTTTTTTTGTCTTTTTATCTTTTTAGGGCCACACCCGCAGTATATGGAAGTTCCCAGGTTAGGGGTCGAATTGGAGCTATAGCTGCCGGCCTACGCCACAGCCACAACGTGGGATCTGAGCCTCGTCTGTGACCTACACCACAGCTCATGGCAACACCGGATCCTTAACCCACTGAGCGAGGCCAGGGACTGAACCTGGGTCCTCATGGATGCTAGTCGGTTTCGTTTTTACCACTGAGCCACGACAGGAGCTACAAGGATTTCAAATTTAATCCTAGGTACAATGAATGGTCATTGATCCAAGCCATGTTTTTATTTACTTACTTACTCATTCATTCATTCATTCCTTTGTCTTTTTATGGCCGCACCTGAGGCGCATGGAGGTTCCCAGGCTAGGGGTCAAATCCCAGCTGTAGCTGCTCGTGTACGCCACAGCCACAGCAACACCAGATTGGAGCTGTGTCTGTAACCTACACCACAGCTCATGGCAACACCGGATCCTTAACCCACTGAGCGAGGCCAGGGATTGAACCTGCGTCCTCATGGATACTAGTCAGGGTCATTTCTGCTGAGCCACGATGAGAACTCCCTAGCCATGTTTTTCAAAGAGCACTGGATGCTGTGTGGAGAACGGACTGGAGGGGGCTGAGAATGGAGCTGGCAACAGTGAGAGAAGATGCCGGCTTGGTCCAGGGTGGTGGCACTGCAGATAAAGTGAATGGATTTGATATATGTTTCAGAAGCTGAATCAACGGTACTGGTAATGAGGGAAGGGGGAAGAAGAAGTCAGGAATGATTCCCAGGTTTCCGGCAGCTGAGTCAATGGAAGTACTGTTCCCTGGAATGCGGACTCTGAAGGAGGAGCAGAGGTGGGGATGGGGAAGATGAAGCGTTCAGTGCTAGCATCCATTTGGCGGCGGCAGTGATTAGATACATGTGTCTAGACCTCAAAAGAGAGATCTGAGCTAGTAATATAAATTTACGACCTGTCTGTCCACAGATGGTACGAAAGCTGTTGAAGTATGTGATATCATCTACAAAGAGTGTGTACTACAAGAAAAGGCTCCTACTCAGTCGTGGGGACTCCAATATTTAGCAGTCAGAAGACAAAGAAGAGATGGTAACAGAGAATGACAAGGAGGAGAGAGAAGTAGGAGGGAAACCAGGACTCCCAGAGAAGCCAAGAGAAGAAGAAAAGTGGAAAGGAAAAAGTGGTGTGGGGTCTCAAGACGAAGCCTAACAAACATCTTGATTTAGCAATAAAGAAGCCTTTGGTAACCCTGGCAATCCTCTCCCACTATAATTTATTAACCCGCAGTCCTTTTAACGAGCACCTGTACTGTTTCCAGGTATCCACCATTACGTACAGTGCTGTGGTGAATGTTTTTGTACATATATTTTTTCCCCGCTTGCATTAACATATCTGCCTGAGAGAGTCCCTAAAAACGGAAATGCAGAGCAGAGTGGATTATAGCTAGAGAGGAACTTAGAACTGGCTTTGAACTTGTGTTTCCACACCCTCAGAGTAATCATCTACAGTATATTACAGCAATAATACATGTAGGAAAACCAGAGCCAGTCAGCAGACTGGCCTATTCTTAGCCAATTGTTCTCCCAGGCACAGGGTATTTTATACTGCGGTTAGTTGGGTAAATAAGCTTAGAGGTTCCTTCCCGTTTACTGTCTTAACTGAAACAGAACTAAAGAAGGTCAAAATAATTTTCACCTTTAATCCTATTCTTTTAGCACTGAGGCCTCTGTAAGGCACAGATGTATACACCAATGTCTGTCCTGAATAGTGTTCTGAAACTCCCACTCAGATATCTCACTCTTGATCATTGTATAACTGTAAACGTAATAAAACCCATTAAAAAATATCACCAATCCTTTATTTGTAATGAAATACTTGCTGAATAGTAGACACACAGGGAGAAAGGTTCTACACAACTGCTTTCTTCCAAGTTACGTTCTTGGTACTTTTATATTTTGACTCTCAGAAGATACACCGAGGCACAATACTTCCGAATTCAGTGTTGGATCAGGATTCAGGCTCTAGACTTTCCTCAGAGACATTCAGAGCAACTAGCATGACCCTGACACAAAATGTGAAGGTCACAGATTGGGGAAGGGGACATCTTTCTGGAGATCCAAATTTGAGGGAAAAAATATTTGCCATGAGACTTCTAGAATTAAAATCTCCTTCCCTTCCCAGATTGTCTCATCCTCCAAGTCTCCTCTTCACATACAGAATTTAATCTTGCAATTGCTCATTAATGCTCAGCTGTGAAGCAGGCAGCTGACGGAGGATGCTAAAATTATCTGGGGAGTAATAACAGTGTCTCAAACTTTTCTAAGACCAGAAAACAGAGTTCCTGAGCCATGACTCTTGTTCGTGTGCCCTCTAATAGAGCAAAGGGAATACTGAGCCAGAAAAAGGAAAATGGAAACTCCCAAGTTTTAGGCAACGTATTTTCTACTGGAACAATTGCATCACCACTAAAATGCTACAGAAAAGGAAAGAAACTGACCAGGGAGATCTGAGGGTCATTTTTTCTTAAGGAAGAATGGTCACAGAAAACTAAATACAAACTGTTCTTCCTTGGGACTCTGGGGTGGGTAAAGAAATAATGAGTGGGAGGAGTGGTGACATGAGGGAAGGCACGGAGGCTGGAAGGATGAGTGTGCTAGTTTGAGCTCTGCCACCATCTTGGGGTGTGATGTTTAGTCAAAACTTCTGGACAGCAAGTTCCTTATTTGTCAGAGCAATGGAACAAAGGTTAGCCAGATCAGAGGTTCTCGATGCTAGAGATACCTCTTTCCAAATGATAACTTAGAACCTAACATATAAAAGGGATCAAAGCAGGACCGCTGGGGTGGAAGGTCACAGGCTCAGCCCTTTAGATCTTGTCTTCTCAGGACTGGCCCGCGGTTCCTCTGAAGAACTCAATTAAGAGAGTTTGAAAACCACCAGGCTAGATTCCTTTCAAGTCCAAAAATACATGAGTCAAAGGGGAACCTTCTGCAAAGAAAACAAATTTTACCAAGAGTCAAATTTAATCAAGCAAAGGACTATGCTATGCTGTCACTGGTGAGTGAATGACCAAGCTAGCCATTCATACTGACTCATCAAGAGTACCCTCCTCACTCAAATTTAGTGATTTATATAGTACAGAGGCTTAGGAAAAGAAGTATCTGGGGTTATAAAGTACTCGTGAGACACAAGCTGTGATGCTAGGAAAATTGCTCTTACACACATATCCAAGTAAAACACTGTTAACAATTAAAAAGTTCCCATTGTGGCTCAGTGGTTAATGAATCCAACTAGGAACCATGAGGTTGCGGGTTCGATCCCTGGCCTTGCTCAGTGGGTTAAGGATCCGGCGTTGCCGTGAGCTGTGGTGTAGGTTGCAGATGCGGCTCAGATCCCGTGTTGCTGTGGCTGTGGCGAAGGCTGGCAGCTACAGTTCCTGTTAGACCCCTAGTCTGGGAACCTCCATATGCCGCAGGTGTGGCCCTAGATAAGGCAAAAAGACAAAAAAAAAAAGGAAAGAAAAGAAAAGAAAAAAGAACGTAAAGCCCAGCTAATCCTACAAACAGCAGCCAGGTTAAGCTTCCTCCAAATAATGCTTTTTTTTTTTTAATTTTTCACTTTTTTTGCTTTTTAGGGCTGCACTAGCAGTACATAGAAGTTCCCAGGCTAGCGGTCCAATCAGAGTTGCAGCTGCCAGCCTATGCCACAGTCACAGCAACACAGGATCTGAGCCACATCTGCGACCTGCACCATAGCTCATGGCAATGCGGGATCCTTAACCTACTGAGCGAGTCCAGGCATAGATAGAACCTGCATTCTCATGGATCCTAGTCGGGTTTGTTACCTGCTGAGACACAAAGGGAACTCCCCAAATACCATTTTTATATTAGTCTCTGACCACAAATCTCCCAAGGTTTCCTACAGTTTCTCTTTTCTTCCCTTTTTTTTTTTAATAGCTGTACCTGCCGCATATGGAAGTTCAAGGCTAGGGATAGAATCGGAGCTGCAGCTGCAGCCCTTTGTCACAGCTGAGCCACATCTGAGACCTATGCTGCAGCCTGCAGCAACACAGGATCCTTAACCCACTGAACAAGGCCAGGGATTGCATCTGCATCTTCATGGACGCTATGTTGGGTTCTTAACCTGCTGAGCCACAATGGGGACTCCCTACAGTTTCTTAACTAGGCTTGTATAGAATTTACTAATTCCAAATTCCATAATAGAGAGTGTTTCAAAATTAGAAAAAATCAGATCAGTAGGTGTTAGAAGTAGACATTAACTGCGGAAAACAGTCTTGCAATCTGCTTGGGAACCTACTGTGAGTGAATTCTCAAGGCAGTATCAGCAATATACTGAGTGCAAAACCTGGAGAAGAACTCCAGGCTGATTCTCTGGTTTTCACTGTCTCAAGGGCACATTAGGCCCTGTTCCATTTCTTTGCCTTATCTCCTGTCCCTCCCCTTCCTCTGCAATGTCACCACCATCCCCCCAGCCTACCAAATAAAATTCTACTCATCCTTCAAAACAAGTTTGATATTAGGATATATGCATCAGAAGAAAAACACTAGACAGAAACAAATCAAAATATTAACTTGGGGAGATTACTTTCTGTCCCTCAGTGTTCTCATTTATAAACAGGGATAACGTTGATCCCTCATATGGTTTTTTTAGGATTAGAATAGTATCTATTGGAGTTTCCATTGTGGCTCAGTGAAAACAAATCTGATTAGCGTCCATGAGGATGCAGGTTCGATCCCTGGCCTTGCTCAATGGGTTAAGGATCCGGCGTTGCTGTGAGCTGTGGTGTAGGTTGCAGATGTGGCTCGGATCTGGTGGTATTGTGGCTGTGGTGTAGGCCAGCGGCTATAGCTCCGATTCGATCCCCTAGCCTGGGAACCTCCATATGCCACACCTGCGGCCCTAAAAAGACAAAAAAAAAAAAGGGAATAGTATCTATTTCCATTAAGAATCTAACACAGTACCTGGCACATTGATTCTGAGTAATGGATTCTGGATTAACAGTATTGCATAATTGCCATTTGCCCTTATAATCTTCATGGAGAAAAGACAGTCACCATACTATGCTCTAAGAAGGTGGCCTCTAAGGTCCCTTTGTGCTTGCTCTCTACAAGATTAAGAAGCCCTTGGAATTAAGGACTAAGCGTTGTCATTGCTGTGGCGTGCATTCGATACCCGGCCCACGAATTTCTGCATGCTGCGGGCATGGCCAAAAAAAATTTAAAAAGCTTAAGAAGCCCCTCAAATGAGCAGCTGTTTCCAACTTCCTGTTGTCAGTGCTACTGCTGGACCCAAATGCTCTATCTTGAGAATTGGCTGGAATGGACAATGACAGAATAAAGGAGTGGGATGGGAAATGAGGAAGAGGTGAGAGTTTCACCAAAGCGACTGACTGAGTTAGGCAAGGACGCAAGTGAAACCAGGAGAGGGAATGACATCCATGGCCAGGGAATCTTGGTTTCGCCAAAGAGCAGGGTCAGTGAGAATAAGAAAGTGGAACAAACGCAAGAACAGGAGGCTCATCAGAGAGCAGGTTTTTCCAAATGCGCATTTCAGAGATGGCCTCTGGTGATGTCAAGGTTGGGACTAGATGTAGGGGCATGGCAGACAATGTCCAGGCTGAAGAAGAAGGGAAGACCAAGAAATGATGAGTCTAAAGTACCAGACTGGGCATGGGCCAGTGATTCCACACTGGGGATACTTCCTGCCCAAGGGACATTAGGAAATGTGTGGGGATCTTCCACACCCCACCCCCAGTTTTTGTTGTTGTTGTCACAGTGTCACCGGGTACTACAAGTTTTGGAGGCAGGCAAGATGAGGAACATCCTGCACAAGAAAGATCTGCCTAATCCCAAATTGCCCAAAGCACCCCCATGGAGAAACACTGAAAGACTAGAAAGCTGGGAGCTAGTGGTCCCCAGTGAAGGCAAGGAGCTTAGCACACCTCTGCAATGACGGGGAGGATATGATGAGTAGAGTGTGGTTAGATGTGAGCTCAAAGCACAGGTTTACAACTTCAGAACCAGGCAAAACAAACAAAAACAATGGATGGGAAACAGAAATGGAGACCAGGGGAGTGGCAACCCTGGACTCCTGGCCCCAGGATATTTCAGGGAAGCGAAGCATGAGTTGAAAAAGCAGGTATTACTCAGAGACAGAATGAATGTCGAGGGAAAGTCAAGTTCAGTGAAAGAGAAGTGGGGCTAGGAAGGGTGAAGAGGGTAAGAATGTGGAGAAGCTTCTCTGCATAACAAGGAAGAGAAATTTCCAATCTCATTAATCATATCTCAACACTGTCTCAAATCCTTCCCTTTCCTTCCTCTCCTGCTGCCTCCCCCAAAAGCTTTCACGTGGGTTCTCGAGGGAGCCTCATTATTTGTCTACATGCTATTTATTGATACATCACCTTCCCAATATACCTTTTACACTGTGGCCAAAAGCATCTTTCTAAATACAAGCCTGATCACAAAGACCTTCAACTGTTTCTGTTGTTTATCTATTCCTAAACTTGGCGTGGCACTTGAGGCCTTCCATCGTCTGGCCCTAACTGAAATGTACCAGTCCCTTCTCCCTTCTGTATTTCTCCACGGCTGACTGCTTGCTTTCCTAGTCCCTTCATTCGTGTTCAGCTTCCACAATCCTTTACTTGAACCTCCTATCATAAACCTTATTTGTTCTGCTTTACGTTCAAGTTCATGGCTTTGAGTTTATAAGTCCATCTCTTCCACTACCACTACCTTCCCTGAAGGTAAAAATCACTGGGATACCTGTTAACAACAAACTTCTGGGCCCCACCTTGGACACATTGAATCAGGATTTTTAAGGGCGGAGTCTGAGAAGCCATACAGGATGGTTTAAAAATATGTCCCCCCAAATATGATATTATGACTTTCCCACTAAAAGAGTCAAATTGCTCTCCCTCTGAATATAAGCCAGCCTTAAGTGACTCGCTTCTAATGAAGAGAATATAGCAAAAGTGATACTGCATAACTTCTGAGACTGTTCTTAAAAGGCTCACAACTCCTGCCTCCCTTCCTTCTTTGTTCCCTCCTTCCTTCCCTCTCTGGACTTGCTCTTGGAACCCAGCCAAGCAAGCCAAGCAGTCACATGGAAAAGCCATGTGTAGGTGTTCTGATCATGGCCCCAGCTGAGATCCCAGAAGGTTGCCAGCATCAACCACCTGACTTGTGAGTGGGTAAGCCTCTAAACGACTATGCCCTTCAGTTCTGAGCCACCAAGGATGGTGACGGGAGCAGAGGCAAGCCCTGCCCAAGTTGGAGATTCACAACAAAATTAATGTTGTCATTATTTCAAGCCACTGAATTCTTTTTTTGCTTTGTTTTGTTTTTCAGGGCTGTGTCAGCAGCACATGGAAGTTCCCAGGCTAGGGGTCGAATCAGGAGCTATGGCTACCGACCTACACCACAGAAACTCGGGATCTAAGACACGTCTGTGACCTACATCACAGCTCACAGCAAAGCTGGATACCCCACCCACTGAGCAAGGCCAGGGATCGAACCTGCATCCTCATGGATATTAGCTGAATTTGTTTCCACTGTACCACAATGGGAACTCCTAAGCCACTGAATTCTGGAGATTTTTTTTTTTTTTTCGATGCAGTCATAACTAGAACACTATATTGGTAACAGGGACCTCGTGTTTCTTGAGATGAAGAGGTTGGGGAGTTCCCGTCGTGGCGCAGTGGTTAATGAATCCGACTAGGAACCATGAGGTTGCGGGTTCGATCCCTGCCCTTGCTCAGTGGGTTAACGATCCGGCGTTGCTGTGAGCTGTGGTGTAGGTTGCAGATGCGGCTCGGATCCTGCGTTGCTGTGGCTGCGGCGCAGGCCAGTGGCCACAGCTCCGATTAGACCCCTAGCCTGGGAACCTCCACATGCCGCGGGTGCGGCCATAAACCCGCGGTCATAAAATGACAAAAGGCAAAAAAAAATAAAAAAAAAATTGGTAAAATGAATTATTAAAAAAAAAAAAAGAGATGAAGAGGTTTGGGGACTTCCTCTAAATATAAACCATACTAAACTTTATTCTTACATTCCTTGAGATCAGTAATTAAGTCTTTCTTTTTTTTTTTTAGAGTTATTTCTTGTTTGTTTGGTTGGTTGTCCCTGCAGCATGCAGAAGTTCCTAAGCCAGGGATCAAACCTCTGCCAAAGCAGCGACAACACCAGATCTTTCATCACCTAGGCCACCTGGGAATTCCAGGAATTAAGTCTTAATAGCTTTCCAGATCTTGATCCTCTTTTCTAAAATACTATTATTGATTTTTGGTAAAAATAACATATGTTTCACATAAAATTGCAGCAACACAAAATGCATAATGTAGAAGGTAAAATGGCTGTTTTTGCAGTCTCACCCCACATTCCTGTCACCTTGAGTGAAAACCAAGGTCAGTAGTTTGGAAGGGCAGTGTTTTCCACAAAGCAGGTGATTGATGGATTTGTCACTGAAGAAAAGGTGATACTGTAGATATAGAAACTTCCTACCGGCATTTAGCTGGATCTTAAATATAGCTCCCAGAATCACTTTCTTCAAATCTTTATCATCTTTCTTCTCTTAAAAGTATCATAGCTTCCTATTAATGAACAAACTCTACTAGTGAGGTGAGCTCTCTACTAGTGCCCTAAGCTCTATGGCATCTCCATTTGAGTGATATTAATATACTTACTGTCTCTGACATATTATTTACTTATACCATTCCTTCAACATTTGTTGAGTGCTTGCTATGTTCTAATCACCACACTACATGCTAGAGAAATAAAATAAGCAGGAAAGGAGCCCATACATCAAAGAACTCATGGTCCAGAGCTGGGGGTCAACAAACTTTTTCTTTTCTTTTTTGGCCACTCCATGGCATACGGAGTTCCTGGACCAGGGATCAGTTCTGAGCCACATTCACAATCTAAGCCGCAGCTGCATCCATGCTGGATCCTTAAGCCATTGTTCTGGGCCAGGAATTGAACCTGTGTCCCAGTGCTCCTAAGATGCTGCCAATCCCATTGCTCCACATCGGGAACTCCATCAACAAACTTTGTCTTAAAGAAACCAGAGAGTAAATATTTTAGACTGTGAAGGCCATACACTCTCTGTTGCAACTCTGCAACTCTGGCTGGTGTACCATGAAAACAATAAACAAATGGACACGGCCATGTTCCAATAAACTTTTATTTACTAAAATAGGCAGCCAGTGGGTGGTAGTTTACCTACACTGTTTGCACTGTTCAACAGAACTTTATGCAGTGGTGAAAATGTTTCTGTGATGTCCAGTATGGCAGCCACCAACTACATGTAGCCACTGGACATCTGAAATGTGGCTAGTGCAGCTAATGCACTGAATTGCAAAAGTTTTTAATTTTAATTAATTTATTATTTTTTTTTAGGGCCACACCCGTGGCATATGGAGGTTCCCAGGTGCTAGGGGTCAAATTGGAGCTGTAGCTGCTGGCCTATGCCACAAAAGCAACATGGGATCTGAGCCGCATCTGTGACCTACACCACAGGTCACAGCAATGCTGGATCCTTATCCCACTGAGCAAGGCCAGGGATGGAACCCACGTCCTCATGGATACTAGTCAGGTTCATTAACCACTGAGCCACTACGGGAACTCCTAATTTTAGTTAATTTAAATTTAAATAGCCATATATGTAGTGGCTAACCTACTGGACAATGCAGGTATAGAGTGCACCTAACATTCCCTTCGACTAAAAACTTGCCTCAAAATTTTATCCAACCAGAGAGCCTTCCTGACTAGATCTGCCCATGACGGTCACTCTCTCTCTCTTATTCTGTATACAGTCCATACTCCTATTCATTTTGGACTTGCTGCCATTTTGCTTAACAGTTACGTATTTTATGGCTGTCCTTTGTGTTTATAAGTTTTCCCCCCAATGGAACAAAAATTCAAGTACAGAGAATGTGTCTCCTAATTATCATCTTCTTTCTCCACAGTGCCTTGCTTGATGCTTAAAATCCAGAAGGTACTCAACAAAGCCATTTTCCACCACATACCTCCTTTACAGAGCTCCCTGACAGGTGGTAATGTTTGCTAGAGACAGATGGTCCTTTTGGACCAGGATCAGCACTTACTTGGAGAATATTTCCACAATAGCCGATGACTTGTTCTTGTTGACAAGAGAAAGTTCTTTGGCCGTAACCCTCAATGACAGTGAAGTCCATTGCTGTCTGTTAAATGGAGTGGATTCCATCTTGTCTACAGATACTGAAATACCTACGTGATAAAAAAAGAGTCAGAATATTAGACACAGAGGAGGATTCTCCAGCATCCAAGGACTGGCAGTGACGTGGTGTAGGTGAGCAAGCAAAAGAGTCCTTAACCAGCAGACCATACTCCTCTACTAGTTCTCTCAAAAACTGTAACTTTGGTCAGATGATTGAATTTGGGTTGTAGTTTCCTGTAAAATGAAAAGGTTAGATCAGATGATCTCTAAGGTCCCTTTCAGTTTCCAACGTTTTTATGACTGACCCTACTGTGCAAACATCGATCAGCCTTTTCCTGAACTTAAGCCTGTTCCAAAGTTACATTTGGAGTGTCTGAGTTACATCCCAAGGGAAGTACAACTGGCATCTCTGTAGAGTCAGGTCCAAATTAGGTTCTTTCCACATCCAAGTTTCTTTTGGCTGTCCTCTCTCCCCACACTCCGTAGCACTGACCACTTGGGGTTGGGGACAGAGCTACAGACACAACATGGTATAATACAAAGAGGAAGAGCTTTAAGGTAAAAGAGATTTCAAATGAAACCATAATTTTGTAACCTTGAACAAATTACACAGTCTTTCCAGTTTCAGTTTCTTCACCGAAAAAAGAGGATAATACCAACCACAGAGTTCTTGATGTAGGTTTAAGGAGATAATATATTTAAAATACAAGGCATATTATAGTAGTATTAAGAGCATTTTAAGAATAATATATTAGTGGGAGTCCCCATTATGGCGCAGCAGAAACAAATCTGACTAGGAACCATGAGGTTGTGGGTTCGATTGCTATGGCTGTGGTGCAGGCCGGCAGCTGTAGCTCCTACTGGACCCCTAGCCTAGGAACCTCCATATGCCGTGGGGGGGCCCTAAAAAGACAAAAAAAAAAAAAAAAAGAACAATATATTGGTATTGGCTTCAAGTCAAAGACCACATAAAGCCATGCCCTTGACATCACCTAGACCCTACCCATTAACTGGATTATTTAGTTTTTGCCCCAGTAATTATCAAGAGTTCCAACCTTTGTCCAACAGACTTGAGATAGGAAATGAGTCAATAATTTCCTTATTTGAAGAGTGAACAACATAGATGAAAGTAGTACTTGCAGCTCTCTTGACAACTGCAGAGGAGAACTGATCTGGCAGAATGCACGCTTCATCAGGTACTGCTTCCAACAGCCTTGACAACAACAGACCACAGAGTGTGCTTATTAGCAACCTGGGCTGCCCTTTCTCACTGAAAGTCCTGTGATGCAAAGTAACTGATAAGCAGAATTCCCCTCGTGGCTCAGTGGTTAACAAACACGACTAGCATCCATGAGGATGCCGGTTTTTTTCAACCCCTGGCCCTGCTCAGTAGGTTAAGGATCCAGCGTTGCCGTGAGCTGTGCTGTAGGTTGCAGACGTGGCTTGGATCCCGTGTTGCTGTGGCTGTGGTGTAGGCCAGCGGCTATAGCTCTGATTCAGCCCCCAGCCTGGGAACCTCCATATGCCGCAGGTATGGCCCTAAAAAAGATACGAGACAAAAAAAAAAAAGGTAAGTGATAGGCAACCCCAAAAGACTGCACTACTTTTCCACATTAGACCTTGTTTTCCCCACTAAAGCCTTGTCTGAAAACAATGCTAGTTTTGTTTTCTTTATTTGTTTGTTTAAATCCCTGTGCTAGAAGGCAACATAGAGCTCTCTGTGGTAAGGAGTTCTGGTGTCAGACACATGCATCTAAACGGGAGTGTTGGCCCCATCACTTAAAGCTGTGTGTACTTCCCTAAAACCTAGATTTCTCATCCATGATAAAAGTACTTGGAAATTTCTGTGTGATGCAGTGAGTTAAGGATCTGGCGTTGCCTTAGCTGTGGCGCAGGCTGTAGCTATGGCATGGGTTCGATCCCTGGCCTGGGAACTTCCATGTGCCGTGGTTGCAGTTATAAAAAAAGAAATCGTACTTACTTTACAGTATCTTTATGAAGAATAAATAAGGGGAAAAAGACCTCGACATAGAATAAGTAAGCAATAAATGTTAGTTTTTTATATTATCTCTTTTCCCTGGATAAAATAATCTTAATTCTACACGTATTCTTTGAAATAAAGCTGAATGTATCAAATAACATATCTGTGTATCTGCTTTCCAGTTTGTAACTGACAGATCCACAAAATATTGTCAGCCTTTTCCCTAACAAAAAAAAAAAGACACAGCTGTTTATTCAGCTAAAAGTAACTACTTAAAACCGCAACACTCACCATTTAAGCCAAATCTAGAAAATATCGACAAATATTTCAAGACATTATTTGGTATAATTATGCTTCTAATGTAAGTATAGGTATAAACGTTTTCAGTTCGAAAGGGATCAGTTCCGGATTAAAACAAAGCAAACCAAAAACATGTTCTCATATTTGTTCATTAAAAAAGGAAAAGCATTCATTATTTGAGGGACTGAGTGTGATAAAAAATGAGGGTTTGAATTTCCAAGTCTAATTCCCTGGTTTGGACTATTCTTGGCCAGAAAGCCAAGGGAGGTCAGAACATCTACCTTGGTGTAAAGCTAGGGTGAGCACACTTTACATTCAAGGAAGGAGGTGGCTCACACCCTGACTACATGTTTTCCAAGACATATACTGTTATTTCTTAGCAGATTAGCATCCTGTGAAACAGATGAAGGTGAGAATCAGTACATGACTTTTGACAGACTCTGGTACCAGGTTTCTGAGTAACTACTTCCCACAAGGTACAGGGACAGGACCTGGCCCAAATAGTGTCCATAATCTAATGGGCTTGCTAACGCACACAAATAATTCTAGCACAAGGTAGTGTATGGTTAGAGGCAATGCATGGTCTAAGGAAGATTGGACTTGATTTTCTGGCATGGTGGGAGAGAAGGGAAGAGACACTGGATTGACTTTGGACTTACAGAACTCACAGAATTTCAACATGTGAGGGCAGGGGCTGGAAAGTGCATCTCAGGGGGAATGGCATTACACTTCCAGGGAGCCGAAACAGCAAAAGATACTTCAGTGGAGTTAGACTCCATGTGCAAGAGAAGTTGAAGATAAAGTAAGAAAAGACAAAACGAGGCCAGGCTGGGAAGAGCCTTGAAAACCATGTTAAGGAGTTTGGGCCATATTCCAACAGTGGAAAGAACTGTGGGTGAGCGAGGCGAGGTCTAGTTTGAATGTGTCACTCCCTAGCATAGGCATGACCTTTATGGCAAAAAAAAAAAAAAAAAATTTCCCTGAGCCTCAATATCCACCTTGGTAAGAAAAGAGATCTGTGGTGGATTATCCACAGTCTCAGTGGTGGAACACTGGGAGTTTCTGAAGAAGCAAGTAACTTAATAAGAACCTTTTTTTAATTTTTGTCTTTTTGCCTTATCTAGGGCCGCCCCCGTGGCATATGGAAGTTCCCAGGCTAGGGGTCTAACAGGAGCTGTAGCTGCCGGCCTTCGCCACAGCCACAGCAACGCGGGATCCGAGCCGCGTCAGCAACCTACACCACAGCTCACGGCAATGCCGGATCCTTAACCCACTGAAGCAAGGCCAGGGATCGAACCCACAACCTCATGGTTCTTAGTCGGATTCGTTAACCACTGAGCCACAAAGGGAACTCCGTAAGAACCATGTTTTAAAGGCTCATTCTGCAGCAGTGTGTAATTTGATAAGAGAGGAAGAGACTGGAGTCTTCATCACTAGTCAAGAAGATCCTAAACTGTACAAGTGACAGGTAATCAAGTTTTAAATTAGATAGGCAGGAACGGAAAAGTGGGAAGAAGGAAGGGATCTAGCATTGTCACTGCTGTGGCTTGGGTTGCTGCTGTGGTGCAGGTTTGACCCCTGGCCTGGGAACTTCCATATGCTGCAGGTGTGGCCAAAAAAAAAAAAAAAAAAGAACTGAGAGTTTGTAGAATAATTGTATTGGTTTGTCTTTTTAAGGCTGTACCCTTGGCATACAGAAGTTCCCAGACTAGGAGTCAAAAGGGAGCTGCAGCTGCCAGCCTATAGCATAGCCACAGCAATGTCAGATCCGAGCTGCGTCTGCGAGCTACACCACAGCTCACCGCAGTGCAGGATCCCCGACCCACTGAGTGAGGCCAGGGATCGAACCTGCATCCTCATGGATTCTGGTTGGATTCCTTTCCACTTCACCACAACAGTAACTCCAGAATAATATTTTATTCTAGGGTGAAAGAAGGAATCAAAGCTGGCATCAATAAACTTGAATGATCAGAAGGTTGTTGATGCCATTAACAGAGAATAAATAGAGGAAGAAGAGAGGGAATAAGTTTTGGTTTACACATGTTGAGATATACACATAAGCAAGAAAAATCCTAGTGATACACAACAAAAAGCTAAAGGTTAAAAATCAGACTCTTGCAAAGAAATGAACCTTTTTTTTTTTTAATGGCCACACCCATGGCATATGGAACTTCCCAGGCCAGGGGACTGAATTCAAGCTGCATCGGGGAGCTATACATCGCAGTGCTATAGCAACACCAGGTCCTTTAATTCACTGTATCAGGCCAAGGATCAAGCCTGTAGCCTGATTTTTGACTCCCTGTACCCACAGTGCGAACTCCAAGAAATGAACATTTTAAAACATCTACTTATGCAAAGCACGCATCTCAATCCTCACAACCACTTTATCTATTTATTTAATTTTCTGGCCATACCCACCACATGCAGAAGTTCCTGGGCCCAGGGATTAAACCCACGTCAGCGACCTGAGCCACAGCAGTGACAACATCAGATCCTTAACCCACTGAGTCACACTGGAACTCCCTCACAACCGCTTTAAAAGATTGGTTTATTGTATTTATGATAAAGAAACTGAGGTTCAGAGATATTAAATAACTTTACAATGATCACTTAGCTATAAAATAAAAATCTGTTTGATTCCAAAGTCAATTTTCATTCCACTATGAGTATGAATAATGACTAAGACCATCACCTTTAGCTAAGGTAAAAAATCAGGCAGCAAAATCTCTGAACCCACCTACCTGTAAACTCACATAACTTTCTTACTGAAAGCAGTAGGAGTGTAGTGGCAAGTATCTGCCCAGAATGGTTACCATCAGAGATGATAATCATTCTTTCAGAAAAACTTAGAGTTGGAGTTCCCGTCGTGGCTCAGTGGTTAATGAATCCGACTAGGAACCATGAGGTTGAGGGTTCGATCCCTGGCCTTGCTCAGTGAGCTAAGGATCTGGTGTTGCTGTGAGCTGTGGTGTAGGTTGCAGAAGCAGCTCAGATCTGGCATTGCTGTGGCTATGGCATAGGCCGGTGGCTATAGCTCTGATTAGACCCCTAGCCTGGGAACCTCCATATGCTGCGAGTGCAGCCCTAGAAAAGGCAAAAAGACAAAAAAAAAAAA